>JAPYYV010000291.1:0-39137 GCA_030522625.1 Copidosoma aretas
CAATTTAAGGGTTGCCAAATATAAACTCATTGACCGTTTAATAATTAACTTATCCCGCATGTTGGGTGTACAGCCATTGTGCTGTTATTAGAAAAAAAATTTTAATTAACTTTCTCTTTCTCCTTCCATTTCCCAATGCACCTGAATAAGAATAAGATTTATTGTGGAACTCTAGGTTTATACTACGTTTTTTTTCTCGCTAAATTTCATTAACAAAAGGGTTCGATGTATATTTTTCGTGGCTTGTTCCAGGGCTGCGAAAATTTGAAAAAAAAAAAAAGGGAGAGTTTCCACGTGTCTATCTGTGTCGGAAATTCCGCAATTCGTTTTAAGTCACTGTCGTATGTTGTGCTCGTATTTTCGTGCTTAAGTGTGTTCGTACGTTGATAGAAGGAGTGTAGGCCCGTGTAGTCCCGTCGTTTGTTTGCGGTGTTTGGGACTTCCTGCTCGTGAGGTTTATATTATGTCATATATTTCATTTCAATGCTGCTGTGTAAAAAAGCGTATAATTTAGAATATGTTGTGAATTAATCAATAATTTGAAACATTATTCTATCATTTAGCTAGCTATAATATTAAAATCACTATAGAAAAAGAAGAAATCAACAGTATAAACTTTTTGGACATCACTATTACTAGATTACAAATTGGTTTAGAATTTAGCATCTTTTATAAACCAACTTACACAGATATCATAATTCACATTAGATAACACCATTCACATTCGCATAAAATGGCAGTATTTAATAATTACATACACAGATTGCTTACAGTTCCAATGTCACAAATTAATTAGAACAAAAAGCTAGAGATAATGAACCAAATCGCAAAAAACAATAGTTATAACCTGAATCTGATTGACGCCCTGATTAAAAATCCAATTCTAAAAAAGCTATTAATAGTATGTATACAGCATCTATTAAAGAAAAGAAATTCTATAATGCTGTCACATATTTTGGAAAACTCTCAGAAATTATTGCAAAAATATTGAAGACACATAACAGTGAAATAGCATTTAAGACGACGAAAAAACTACAATTATTGATTAAAAATATTAAAAGTAAAACAAAAAATGGTAAGAAATCTGGCGTGAATTAGTTAAAATGCGGCACCTGCGAAAAAAATTTATTAGAAAAACAGGTAGAAACTTATATATACGTATCAATGAACATTATAAAGCTTTTTTTAATAAGACAACAGTCATACTACGCAACTTATCTATTTGAATGCAATCATAAATTCGATCATAAATATAAAATTCTACACCAAGCAACTAATAGCCAATTACTAGACGCACTAGAAGCAGTTAAAATTAATAGTTTGAAAAATTTGGACCGATTACTTAATTGCCAGTTAGATCTAAAAAATTCGCCACTTTTAAACTGGTAACGAAATATGTATATAGTATTAACTACGCATTTGTAAATGTCGTAATTGACATAGTGCCCAGATACTTATGTATTTGTAGTATATCGATGACTTGTAAAGCCGAATACGCGTATTTTGTAATCCTCTACGTCTGAGGAAGGTACAGTGTACCGAAACAGCTGTTACGTTTTTATACACAAATAAAGCATAATAATTTTTAAATAGTAATGGTTAAGTTATTAGTGATTAATATACCCTTTACTATCAATTACAAAGCTTGGGATTTAGGTTATATTGTTATTATATGTTGTGTTTTTATTTTTATAGTAATTTCATTAATTAGTATATCACTAACTTGCTGTTCCCGTGTAACTAAGTTAAAAATCTTAGGATTTGGATTATCTTGTGACTTAATTAGTAAATTATTTAATCTTCATATTTTAAAACTCGCTGTCCTTCTGATTACTAAGTTAAAACGCTTAGAATTTCGGTTATGTCTTTCATTAAGCAATAACTTTTTTCTGCATCATATTATCAAACTAGCTTACTCAGGGGTTACTGGGTTCAAAAGCTTGAAATTGAGGTTATCGTGTTATTTTTATATTAATTGACTTCATTATCATACTATTAACTAACTGTCGGCGTATAACTGGTTGAAGAAGATTAGGATCTTGCTAAACGTGTTATTTTTGTAGTAATTAATTTAATTATTATACCCTCGACTCGCTGTCTCCGTGTTACTGGCGAAGACGCTCTGGATTTAGGTTGTCTTGTTATTTTTATAGTAATTTATTTAATAAATGTACCATTGACTCGCTGTCCCTGTGTTACTGTGTTAAAAATCGTATTGTGTAGGTTATATTGTGAATTAATCAATAATTTATTCATGCATTATATTATTAAGCTAACTTTATCCCAGGTTACTGGGTTTCAAAGCTTGACAAGTAGGATATCTTTCTATTTATTTTCTAATTTACTTAATAATTATACCATTGACTAACTGTCCCCATATAACTGGTTTAAAAAGCTTGGCATTTTGATTAAGGTGTTATTTATACAGTAATTTATTTATTTATTTAACAAAAACTTTTCTCCCTGTACTACTCGGATGAAAAGCGTTTGATCTAGGCTATATTGTAAATTAATTAATAACTAGCTTTTTCTCGGGTTATTGGGTTAAAATCATTGGGTTGTAGGTTATTTTGTTATGACAATAATAATTAATTCAATTATAATACCATTGACTCTCTGTCTTCGTGTTACTAGGTTAAAAAGCATGGGATTTAGGTTATCTTGTTTTTTCATACTCGTTTATTTAATTATTGTCCAACGACTCTCTGTCTCCCTGTTACTGGCTTTAAAAGCTTTGGATTTAGGTTATCTTCTCATTTTTATAATTATTTATTCAATTATTATACTATTGACTTGCTGTTCCCGTCTAACTGGGTTGAAAAGCTTGATATTTAGGTTGTATCAATATTTTCATGATAATAATTTTTTTAGTTATTGTATTATTGACTCATTGTCCGTCTTACCGGGTTAAGATGCGTAAAAATTAGGTACTGTTGTGAATTATTATCATGCATAATATTATTGAACCACCTTTGCCCCGGGTTATTCAATTAAAATGCTAGCGGTATAGGTTATATTTTTATCTTCATAATAATTTACTAAATAATTATACCGTTGACTATCTGTCTTTGTATAACTGGTTTGAAAACCTTGGAATTTTTGTTATTTTGTTATTCGTAGAATAATTTATTCAATTATCATAACAGAGACTCTCTATCTTCCGGGTTACCGGGTTGTAAAGCTTGGGATTTAGGTAATCTTGCTATTTTCATACAGCTTTACTAAATTACCATATTATTGACTATTTGTCCCCGTATAACTTGTTTACGAAGCTTAGGATTTTGGTTGACATGTTATTTTTATAGAAAATCATTTAACGAGTCTTTTTTAGGCTACGCTTTACAGCAATTTATAGCTTATTTATGCCTTATATGATTAAACTAGCTTTTTTTCGGTTTACTAAAATAAAATTCTTAGAATTTTTGTTATCTTTTTGATAATTTATTCAATTATTATAACTTGTCGCTGTCCCCATGTAACTTGGTCAAAAAGCTTGGAATTTAGTTTATCGTGGTATTTTAATGGTAATTTATTTAATTATTTACAATTGACTCTCTGTCCCTGTATTATTTGGTTACAAACCGTAAGATTCAGGTTATGTTGCGAATTATTTAATAATTTATAAGTTTATTATAATATAAAGCTAGCTGTCCCCTAGTGTACTAAGTTAGAAAGCTTGGGATTTAGGGTAATTTGTTATTCAATTGAAAATTTATTTGGTGATTATATTTTTAACTTGCTACCCTATGGGTTACTGGGTCAAAATTCTAACGATTTAGGTTGTGTTGTTAATTAATTATTAACTTATTTGTCTGATATATTATTAAACTAGACGTCTCCCGGGTTACTGGGTTTAAAATCTAGGGATGTCGGGTAAATTGTTATTTTGATGATAATTTATTCAATTATTTTAGAATATTGTATTGACTCGCTGTCTCCGTTTAACTGGGTTAAAAAGCTTGAGATTTATGTTTTCTTGTTATTTTATCATAATTTATGCGATTATTTCATCATTTAATCTCTGTCCCTGGGTACTAGGTTAAGAAACGTAAGATTTAGGTTTTGTTGTAAATTAATCAATAAGTTTAATCTTTTTAATATTATTTAAATAACTGTACCTAGGGTTACTGGGTCATAGAGCACAAAATGTATGTTATATTATTATTTTTATAATAGTTCAATCATTTATTATATCACTATCTCGCTTGCCCCCGGGGATGTTGTGTAAAAAGGCTTGGTACTCAGGTTACTATGTTATTTTTATAGTAATTTATTCAATTATTACACTACTGACTTACTGTTTGCATGTTACTATGTTAAAAAGCTTGGGATATGGATTATGTTGTGATTTAATAAATAGTTTATTTTATCAATATATTTAAAAACTTGCTGTCCTCCCGATTACTGGGTTTGTAAGCTAGAAATATAGGTTATGTTGTGAATAAATCAATAAATTTTTTATTTATAATATTATTAAGCTAGCTGTCCCATAGAGTACTAAGTAAAAAGCTTGGGATTTCGGTTATTTTTATATTTAATTCATAATTTATTCGTTTTTCACACTATAAACTTACTATCCTCTTGTATACTAGGTAAAAAAGCTTATGATGTAGGTTACGTTTTAAATTGATCAATAACTCATTTATTTGATAATATTAAACTAGATGTCTTCCAGATTACTGGGAGAAAAAGCTTTAGATATAGGTTATTTTGTTATTCAATCAATAATTTATGTAATCATCACATTATTAAACTTGCTATCTCCTGGGTTACTGGGTTGAAAAGCTTAGAATTTACGTTAGGTTGTGGTATAATTAATTATTTATATATTTATTATAATATTAAGCTATCTGACCCCAAGGGTACTGTGTTGAAAATATTGGTTAATTCAGGTAATTTTATTATTTAAATAATTATTTATTTAATCATTATATTATTCAACTTGCTATCTCCCATGTCACTGGGATGAGCAGCTTAGGATTTATGTTATGTTTGGAATTAATTAATAATTTATTTATGCATTGTATTATTATTCTAGTTTTTTCCGGGTTGTTGAAGTATAAACCTAAGGGTTTTGGTTATTTTGTTGTTTTTCTAATAATTTATTCAATTATCGTACCATTGACTCGCTGTCCCCGTGTTACTTGGTCAAAAAGCTTGGGATCTAGTTTATCTTGTTATTTTTATAGTAATTTATCCAATTTTGTACAATTAACTCTCTGTCCTGTATTACTGCGTTGAAATGCGCAAGATTTAAGTTAAGTTTTCAACTATTTAATAAATTATAACTTCATTATTTTATTAAGCTAGCTGTCCCCTGGAACTAAATTAGGAAGCTTAAGGTTCAGGTTATTTTGTTATTCAATTAGTAATTTATTGGATCATTATAATTTATCTTGCCATCCTATGGGTAACTTGTTTAAAGCTTAGGATTAAAGTTATTGTTAATTTATTTATAACTTTTTTGTCTGATATATTATTCAACTCGCTGCCCTTCAGGGTACTGAGTTGAGAAGCTTGGAATCTAGGTTATGTTGTTATTTTTATAGTATTTAAACTGATTAGTATATCACTAACTTGCTGTCTCCGGTTTACTGGGTTAGAAAGCTTGGGAATTAGGTTACTATGTTTTTTTTTTTAATTTGTTGAATTACTTTACTACTGACTCGCTGTCCTCATGTTACTAAGTTATAAGGCTTAGGATTCGGTTTATGTTGTGATTTAATCGATAATTTATAAATTTATTACATTTAAAAACTTGCTATCCAACTGATGACTAGGTTTAAAAGCTTAGGATTTGGGTAATGTTATAAATTAATCAATAAATGATTCATTCATCATATTACTTAGCTACCTTTCTCATGGAGTACAAAGCTTCATACTCATTTACCAAATAACCATACTATTATCTATCTGTCCTTGTACAACATCTTAAAAATGCTTATAATTTTTGTAAACGTGCTATTTTCATGGTAGTTCATTCAATTATTGCACTAATTACTCTCTGTTCCTGTGTTACAAGGTTAAAAAGGTATAAGTTTAGGTTATTTTGTGAATTAATCAATAATTTATTTATTCAATACATTATCAAGCTAGCTGTCCTCTGCGTTTCAAAGTTCCAAAGATTGGGATTTAGGTTATTTTGTTATTTAATTAATAATTTATTTGATCATTATATTTCTAAACTCTCTGTTATTCTGGTTACTGGGGTAAAAAGGTTGGGATTTAGGTCATGTCGTAAATAGATCAATTATTTAGTTATTATATTATTAAGCTAGCTGTCCGCCGGGGTACTCGCTTAAAAAGCTTGGGATTTAGCTCATCTTGTTATTTTTATACTAATATATTAAATAATTATACCATTCACTATCCGTCTTCGTATAACAGGTTCAAAATCCTTGGAAATTTCGATTACGTGTTATTTTTACAGTAATTTATTTAATCATTTGGCCATTATCTCTTCGTCCCTGTGTTACAGGGTTTAAAAGCGAATGAAAAAAGTTTTGTTGTAAGCTAATCATTATTCTATTTGTCTGATATATGATTAAACTAGCCGTCTTCAATGTTGCTGGGTTAGAAATCTTGGGATTTAAGTTATTTTGTTATTTTTATCATAATGTATTCAACTATTATACCATTAACTCTCTGTCTCCGTGTAACTAAGTTACAAATCTCGGAATTTAGGATATCTTCTTATTTTTATAATAATTTATCAAATTATTTTATTATTAACTCTCTGTCCTTGTCTTACTGTGTTAAAATGCGTATGATATAGTTTAGGTTTTAGATTTATCTACAATTTATTTGTTCATTAAATAGTTAGACTAGCTGTCTCCCGTATAACAGGATTGAAATGCTTAAGATTTAGGCGAGTTTGTTCTTTAATCAATTATTTATATAATCATTATATTATTAAATTCCCTAGCTCTGTGTTACTGGGTTAAAAAGCTTAGGAGTTAGGTTTTGTTTTGAATTTATCAATAATTTTGCATAACATTATAAAACTTGCTTTTTTCTGGGCTACTGGGTTAAAAGCTTAGGATTCAGGTTATCTTGCTACTTGTATACTAATTAACTGAATCATTATGCTATAGACTATATGTCCCCGTATAAATGATTTAAAAAGCGTAGGATTTTGGTTAAGGTGTTATTTTTACAGTACTTCATTTAATCATTTTATTATTGGCCTTTTGTCCCTGTATTACTGTGTAAAAAAGCGTATAATTTAGAATATGTTGTGAATTAATCAATAATTTGAAACATTATTCTATCATTTAGCTAGCTATAATATTAAAGTCACAATAGAAAAAGAAGAAATCAACAGTATAAACTTTTTGGACATCACTATTGCTAGATTACAAATTGGTTTAGAATTCGGAATCTTTTATAAACCAACTTACACAGATATCATAACTCACATTAGATCACACCATCCACATTCGCATAAAATGGCAGTATTCAATACATACACAGATTGCTTACTGTTCCAATGTCACAAATTAATTAGAACAAGAAGTTAGAGATAATAAACCAAATCGCAAAAAACAATGGATATAACCTGAATCTGATTGACGCCCTGATAAAAAATCCAATTCTAAAAAAGCTATTAATAGTATGTATACAGCATCTATTGAAGAAAATAAATTCTATAATGCTGTCACATATTTTGGGAAATTCTCAGAAATTATTGCAAAAAGATTGAAGACACATAACAGTAAAACAGCATTTAAGACGACAGGAACACTACAATTATTGATTGAAAATTTAAAATGTAAGACCAAAAACGGTAAGAAATCTGGCGTAAATTGGTTAAAATGCGGCTGCTGCGAAAAATAATATGTTAGAAAAACAGGTAGAAATTTGGGTATACGTATCATTGATCATTATAAAGCTTCTATTAATAAAACAACACGGTCATACTTCGCAACTCATCTATTAGAATGCAATCATAAATTCGATCATAAATATAAAACTCTACACCAACCAACTAATAGCAAATTACTAGACGCACTAGAAGCAGTTGAAATTAATAGTTTGAAAAATTCGGACCGATTACTTAATTGTCAGTTAGATGCGAATAATTCGCCACTTTTAAACTGGTAACAGAATATGTATATAGTACTAACTACGCGTTTGTAAATGTTGTAATTGACATAGTACCCAGGTACTTATGTGTTTGTAGTACATCGATGACTTGTAAAGCTGAATACGCGTATTTTGTAATCCTCTACGTCTGAGGAAGGTACAGTGTACCGAAACAGCTGTTACGTGTTTATACACGAATAAAGCATAAAAATTTTTAAATAATAACGGTTAAGTTGTTGGTGTTTATTATACCCTTTACTATCATTTACAAAGCTTGGGATTTAGGTTATATTGTTATTATATGTTGTGTTGTTATTTTTATAGTAATTTTAATAATTGATATAATTCTAACTTGCTGTTCCCGTGTAACTATGTTAAAAAGCATAGGATTTGGCTTATCTTGTGACTTAATTAGTAAGTTATTTAATCTTCATATTTTAAAAGTCGCTGTTCTCCTGAATACTGGGTTGGAACGCTTAGGATTTCGGTTATGTTTTGAATTAAGCAATGACTTTTTGCTGCATTATATTATCAATCTAGCTTACTCCAGGGCTACTGGGTTCAAAAGCTTGAAATTGAGGTTATCCAGTTATTTTTATACTAATTGACTTCATTATCATACTATTAACTAACTGTCGGCGTATAACTGGTTAAAAAGTTTAGGAACTTGCTAAACGTGTTTATTTTTACGAATTAATTTAATTATTATACCATCGACTCGCTGTCCCCGTGTTACTGGCCAAAAAGCTTTGTATTTAGGTTGTCTTGTTATTTTTATAGTAATTTATTTAATAAATGTATCATTAACTCGCTGTCCCTGTGTTACTGTGTTAAAAATCGTACCATGTAGATTATGTTGTGAATTAATCAATAATTTTTTCATGCATTATATTATTAATATCTTTTTTCCAGATTACTGGGTTTCAAAGCTTGAGAAGTAGGCTATCTTTTTATTTATTTACTAATTTACTGAATAATTATACCATTGAATATCTGTCCCTATATAACTAGTTTAAAAAGCTTGGCATTGTGATTAAGGTGTTATTTTTATAGTAATTTATTTAATTATTAAACTAAAACTTTTGTCCCTGTACTACTCGGTTGAAAGCGTTAGATTTAGGATATATTGTGAATTAATTAATAACTAGCATTTTCCTGGGTTATAGGGTTAAAATCATTGGGATGTAGGTTAGTTTTTCATGATAATAATAATTTATTTAATTATAATACCATTGACTCTCTGTCTCCGTGTTACTAGGTTAAAAAGCATAGGATTAAGGTTATCCTGGTTTTTCATATTTGTTTATTTAATTATTGTCGAAGGACTCTCTGTCTCCCTGTTACTGGCTTTAAAAGCTTTGGATTTAGGTTATTTTCTTATTTTTATAATTATTTATTCAATTATTATACTATTGACTTGCTGTTCCCGTGTAACTGGGTTAAAAAGCTTGATATTTAAGTTGTATCAAAATTTTCATGATAATAATTTTTTTAGTTATTGTATTATTGACTTACTGTCCGTCTTACTGTGTTAAAATGCGTGAAAATTAGGTACTGTTGTGAATTATTATCATGCAATCTATTATTAAACCAGCTTTTCCTCGGGTTGTTAAATCAAAATGCTTGCGATATAGGTTATATTTTTATCTTCATATTAATTAACTAAATAATTATACCGTTGACTATCTGTCTCCGTATAACTGGTTTGAAAACATTGGAATTTATGTTATTTTGTTATTCGTATAATAATTTATTTAATTATCATAACATAGACTCTCTATCTTCCGGATTACCGGGTTGTAAAGCTTGGGATTTAGGTAATCTTGATATTTTTATAGAATTTTACTAAATCACCATATTATTGACTATTTGTCCCCGTGTAACTTGTTTACAAAGCTTAGGATTTTGGTTGACATGTTATTTTTATAGAAAATTATTCAAAGAGTCAATAATAAAGTAATTGAAATAATAACTATAAAAATACCACCTTAACCAAAGTTTCAAGCTTTTAGGACCAGTTATACGGAGACAGATAATCAATGATATTGTCATTAAGTAAATTAGTATAAAAATAACAAGATAACATAGATTCATAGCTTTTTAACCCAGTAACCCGTGAGATAGCTAGTTTTATAATATAATAGAGTTGTACATTATTGATTAATCAAGATCAAATCCTAAAACTAACGATTCAACCCAGTAACATAGGGACAGAGAATCAATGCTACGATAATTAAAAAAATTACTATTACAATTACACGTTAACCGAAATTCCATGCTTTTTGACCCAGCAACACGAAGACAGCTAGTCAATGGTATAAGTATTGAATAAATTGTCATACAAATATCAAGTTAACCTTAATCTTAAGATTTTTACCCTGTAAAGCGGGGGATGGCTGGTTTAATAAAATATAAAACAAATAAATTATCAATTTATTAACAACAAAATCCAAATCTTACTCTTTTATACCCAGTAACACAGGGACCGAGAGTCAATAGTGAAATAATTGAATAAATATACTATAAAAATAAAACGTTAACCAAAATCCTAAGCTTTTTAAACCAGTTGTACGAAGACAGATAGTTATTGGTATGATAATTTAGTAAATAAGTATAAAAATCTAAAAATAACCTAAATTCCAAGCTTGTTAACCCAGTAGCCTGAGAAAAAGCTAGTTTGATAATATAATGCTCGAAAAAATGATTTATTAATTCAAAAAATTTACTAACGATTTAACCAAGTAACCTGGGGCTAGGTAATTTAATAACATAATGATTATATAAATTAATAATTAAATATCGAAACAAAGCTTTTAAGCTTACTTAAGCTTTTAAGTCCTGCAACCCGGGAGGCAGCTAGTACAATAATATAATAAATAAAGAAATAATTGACTACCTGGAAAAATGACCTCAATCTTACGCGTTTTTTTCCAGGAACACAGGGAGAGAGTCAATAGTACAATAAATGAATAGATCCTTATGAAAATAACACTAAGTAAATTTGGAGAAAAGCGAATAAGAATATGATGCATCAATAAGTTATGGATTGATTTATAACACTACCTAAATAAACCCATTAACGCAGGGACAGAGAGTTGATAGTATAATAATTTCGTAATTTAGTATAAAAATAACGGCTAGTTTAATAATATATCAGACAAATGAATTATTAATTAATTACCAACATAACCTAAATTTCACACTTTTCAACCTAGTATCACAGAGACAGAGTGTCAATGGTAAACTAAATGAATACATTACTATAAAAATAACACCTTTACCAAAATCCCAAGCTTTCTAAACCAGTTGTACGGACACAGATAGCCAATGGTATAATTATTTAGTAAATTAGTATAAAAATTACAAGTTAACCTGAATCCCAACTGCCTAACCTAGTAACCGGGGGACAGCTATCTTAAAAATATATTAGATACAAAAATTGTTGATTTATTTACAACATACCCTGAATCCTAACATTTTTAACCCTGTAATCAGGAAGACAGCGAGATTAAATATATAATAATCAAAAAATTTAATAATTAAGTAACAAAATAACCGGAATCACAATATTTTTAACAAAGTAACCCAAAGGACAGCTAGCTTAATAATATGATAAATAAATAAATTATCAATTTATTCAAATTATAACCTAAATCTCACGCGTTTTAACCCAGTAACACAGAGACAAAGAGTCAATGGTAAGAAAATTGAATAAATTTCTATAAAAATGAAGCGTTCACCCGATAACAAGCTTTTTAAACTAGTTATACGGTGACAGATATTCAATTGTATGCTTATTGAATAAATCATGGTGGTGTCAACAAGATAAAGTCAATTACAAAATTTTGACCCCTGCAACACAGGGGACGGATAGTTTAATCATATATCAGACGAATAATTATTAACAAATTAACAACGTAACCTGAATCTTACGTTATTTAACCCAGTAACACGGGGAAAGTGTCAGTAGTAAAATGATTAAATAATTTACTATAAAAATAACACGTTAACTAAAATCCTAAGCTATTAAATCCAGTTATACGGAGGCATATAGTGAATGGTATAATTATTTAGTAAATTAGTATAAAAATAACAAATACCTTAAATCCAAAGCATTTAAACCCAGTACCCCAGAAAACAGCTAGCTTAATAATGTAATAAATGAATAAATTATCGAATAATTTAAAACATAACCTAAATCTTACATATTTTTATCTAGTAACACAAGGACAGAACGTTATACAGTCAACAGTATATTAATTTCGTAAATTGGTATAAAAATAACAAAATAACCTAAATCCAAAGCTTTCGAACCCAGTAAAACGGAAACAAAGAGTCATTGGTAAAATAATTGGATACATAATTATAAAAATAACAAGATAGCCTGAATCCCAAGATTTTAAACCCAGCAACACAGGAAATGGCTAGTTTTATCATGTATCAGACAAATAAATTATTAAATAATCAACAACATAATCTAAATCTTACGCTTTCTAGCCTAGTAACACAGGGACAGAGTGTCCATGGTAAAATGACTAAATGTATTACTATAAAAAAAAACACGTAAACTAAAATTTTAAGCTTCTTATATCATTTATACGGGGACAGATGGTCAATGGTATGATAATTTCCCAAATTAGTATAAAAAGTAACAAGATAACCTAAATCCCAATTTTTTTACCCAGTAACCAGGAAAAAAAGTAGCTTAACAATACACAAAATAAATAATTTACGAATAATTCAAAACTTAACCTGAATTTTAAGCTTTTTAACCTAGCACCACAAGGACCGAATGTCGATGGTACAAAAATTAAATTAATTTATTTAAAAATAACTTGCTAACCATAATCTTACGCTTTTTAAATCATTTGTACGGGGAAAGATAGTCAATGGTATGACAATTTTGTAGATCAGTATGAAAATTACAACATAACCTAAGTTACAATCTTTTTAACCCAGTAAGCCGGAATAAAGCTAGTTTATTAATACAACGCATAAATAAATTGTTGAATAATTCACAACATAACCTTAGCCTTACGCGTTTTAACACAGTAACAGAGGGACAGAGTGTCAATAGTTAAATGAGTAAATAAATTACTATAAAAATAACACGTTCACCAAAATACCAAGATATTTAATCCAGTTGTACGAGGGCAAATATTTAATGGTATAATTATTTAGTGAATTAGTATAAAAATAACCAAAAACCCTGAATCCCAAGCTTTTTAACGGAATACCCCGCAGAGTCAGCTAGCTTGATAATATAATAAATAAATAAATTATCAATTATATAACATCATAACTTAAATCATACACTTTTCAACCTCATCACACAAGGTTAGAAAGTTAATAGTACGATAATTGAAAGAATTACTATAAAAATAACACGTTTACCAGAATCGTAAGCTTTTTGAACCAGTGATACGGGGACACATAGTCAATAGTATGATAATTTAGTAAATAAGTATATAAATTACGAAATAACCTGAATCCCAAGTTTTTTAACCCAGTACATCAGGGGGACAGCTAGCTTGATAATACAATAAATAAATAAATAATTGATAATTTTACAACATAACCCAAAACTTACGCGTTTTAACCCAGTAACTAAGGGACAGAGTGTCAATAGTAAGATAAACAAATAAATTATCATAAAAATAACACGGTTATTAAATTCCCAAGGGATTTAAACCAGTTATACCAGGACATATAGTCAATGGTACGATAATTTAGTAAATTTGTATAAAAATAACAACATAACCAAATTACAATCTATTTAACCCAGTAACCCGAAAAAGAGCTAGTTTAATATTATAACGCATAAATCAATCATTGATTGATTCACAACATAAACTAAATCTTACGCGTTTTAACCCAGTTACACAGGGACAAAGTGTCAATGGTAAAAGAATAAATTAAATTACTATTAAACCAACTTGTTAATCAAAATCATATGATTTTGAAATCGTTAATACGGGGACAGATAGTCGATAGTATAATCTTTGTGTTAATTTGTATAAATATAACAAGATAACCTAAATTACATTTTTTTTAACCCAGTTCGCCGGGAATAAGCTAGTTCAATAATATTATGGATGGATAAATTTTTGATCAATTTATAACATAACCTAAGTCATACGCTTTTTAACCCAGTAACACGGGGACTGAGTATCAGTGAAAAAATGATTAAATAAATTACTATAAAAATAACACGCTAACCAATATCCCGAGCTATTTAAACGAGATATACGGGCACAGATAGACAATGGTATGATTATTTAGTTAATTAGTATAAAAATAAAAAAATAACGTGCATCAAGATTTTCAATCCAGTATTTCGGGGGACAGCTAGCTTAATAATATAATAAATAAATAGATTATTGATTAATTTTAACATACCCTATATCCTAAGCTTTTTAACCAAGTAACTTGGGGATCAGCCAGTTCAAAATATAATGGTAAAATAAATTAAAAATTAAATAACAATATAACCTTAGTCCTAATCTTTTTAATTAAATAACCCGGGGGACAGCTAGCTTAATATTATAATAAATAAATAAATTATTGAATAATTCAAAAAATGGCCTGAAGCCTACGCTTTTCAACCTAGTAACGCAAGGAGAGAAAGTTAATAGTACAATTATTGAATTAATTACTACAAATATACCATGTTAACCAGATTCGTAAGCTTTTTAACCCAGTTATACGGAGACAGATAGTCAATAGTATGATAATTTAGTAAATAAGTACAAAAATAACAAGCTTACATAAATTACAATCTTTTGAAGCTAGTTAGCCGAAAAAAGCTAGTTTATTATTATAATGCATAAAAATATTTAATTATTACGAAACAAAACCCAAATCATAAAATTATAAACCCATCAACCCGGAGCCAGGGAATTTAATAACATAACGATTATATAAATTATCGATTGAATAACAATAATCTAAATCTCAAGCTTTTAAATTCTGCAACCTGGGAGACAGCTAATTTATTGATACAATAACTAATTTATTGATTAATTCACAAAATAACCTAAATCTTACGTTTATTAACACAGTAACACAGGTTCACAGAGTCATTATAGATTGTTTGGATGAATGACTATCAATATAACACGTTTACTAGAATCGTAAGCTTTTCAAACCAGTGATCCGGGGACAGATAGTCAATGGTATAATAAATTCGTATATTGGTATGAAAAAACAGGATAACATAAATTATAATCTTTTCAAATCTGTAACCCAGGAGAAAGCTAGTTTAATAATATAATGTTCAAAAAAATAATTGATTGATATAAAACATAACTTAAATCATAAAATTTTTAGCCCACTAACCCGGGGGCAGAAGATTAAATAACATAATGATTATAAATTATTGATTGAATAGCAACATAATCTTAATCTCAAGCTTGTTATCCTGTAATCTGGAAGACAGCTAGTTTATTAATACAATAAATAATTTATAGATTTATTCACAACATAACCTAAATCTTACGTTTTTAACACAGTAACACAGGGACAGAGTGTTAATGAAAAAATGAATAAATAATTTATTAAATATATTACTTTTAGAATAATATGTAAACCTAAATCCCAAGCTTTTTAAACCAGTACCCTAGAGGACAGCTAGCTTAAAAGTATAATAAATAAGCAAATCATTGATTAATTTCTAACGTACCCTTATTTCTAAACTTTTCAACTCAGTAACCAGGAGGACAGCAAATTTAAAAATATGATCATCAAATGAAATAATAATTGAATAATAATATAACTTCAATCCCGATCATTTTACCTAAGTCACCCGGGGAACGGCTAGCTTAATATTATAATACATGAATGAATTATTGATTCAATAAAAACATATCCTAAATATAATGCTTTTTAACCTAGTAACAAAGGGACAGAGAGTCAATAGTAAAATAATTACAATAATTACTATGAAAATAACACCTTAACCAAAATCGACTATTGACTATCTGTCTTTGTATAACTGGTTTTCAAAGCTTGGGATTTTGATTAAGGTGTTAATTTTATAGTATTTTATTTAATTATTTTACTATTAACACTCTGTCTTTCTGTTACTGGGTTCAAAAGCGTAAGATTAACGTTATGCTGTTGATTAATCAATAATTTGAATGTCTTATATATGATTAAACTAGCCATTCCCCGTTTTGCTGGGTTTACAATCTTGGAGCTCAGGTTATCTTAGTATTTTTATAATAATTTATTCATTTATTATACTATTGACTCCCTGTCTCCATGTTACTGGGTTAATAGGCTTAGGACTTAGGTTATTTTGTTATTTTTGTACTAATTTACTAAATTATCATACTATTGACTATCTGTCCCCGTGTAAATGATTTAAATAGTTACAGATTTTGGTTAACGAGTTAATTTTTTAGTAACTTATTCAATTATCACACCATTAATTCTATGCCCCGGTATTACTGGGTTAAAAATCTTTGGATTTGGGTTATCTTTTTATTTTTATAATAATTTATTTATTGATTATATCATTGACTCTGTCTCCTTGTTACTATATTTGAAAGCTTATTTTTAATGTCAAATTTTTTTTCATAATAGTTTATATAATTATTATACCATTGACAGGCTGTCTCCGTGTTACTGGCTTAAAAGCTTTGGATTTAGTTTATCTTGATATTTTCATAGTAATTTATTTATTCAATGTACTATTGAATTTCTGTCCCTGTGTTACTAGGTTCAAAAGCGTAAGATGTAGGTTATGATTGAATTAATCAACAATTCAGTAATTTATTATATTATTAAGCAAGCTGTCATTCGGGTTACTTCGTTAAAAATATTGAGGTTTCAGTTATTTTGTTATTCAATCCTCAATGAATTTATTCATTTTTTTTTATTTAGCTGTCCTTCTAGTTACCAGGTTTAAAAGCTTATAATTTAGGCTATGTTGTAAATTTATTAAAAATTCATTTATTTAACATATTATTAAGCTAGCTATCTTCCAGGGTACTTGGTTAAAAAGCTTAGGATTCAGGTTATCTTGTCATTTTTAAACTAATTCACTAAATGATTATACTATTAACTATCTGTGTACGTATGAATGACTTAAAAACCTTAAGATTTGGGTTAACGTGTTTTTTTTTTTTTAATTTTTTTTAATATTTCAACATTGGCTCTATGTCCCTGTGTTACAAGGTTAAAAAGCGTAAGTTTATGTAACGGTTTGAATCAATCAATAACCTAATCATTGAATATATTATAAACCTTTCTGTCACCCGGGTTACTTAATTAAGAAGATTAAAATATAGGTCATTTTGTTATTCAATCATCAATAAATTTAATTATTTTCTTTTTATTTAGCTGTCCTCCTGGTTACTAGGTTTAAAAGCTAAGGATTTAGGTTATATTGTAAATTGACCAAAAATTTATTTACTTATTACGTTGTTAAGCTAGCTATCTTTCAGGGTACTGGTTTAAAAAGATTAAGATTTTGGTTATCGTGTTATTTTCATTATAATTTATTCATTTAATATACCATCGACTTGCTGTCCACTTGTTACTGGCACGAAAAGCTTTGGATTTTGGTTACCTTGATATTTTTATAGCGATTCATTCAATCAATGAACTATTGACTCCATCCCCCTGTGCTATCGTGTTTAAAAGCGTACGATTTAGGTTATGTTGTGAGTTGATTATTAGTTTGTTTATTTATTGTAATATCAAACTAGCTGTCTACCAGGTTACAGGATTTGAAAGCTTGAGATTCAGGCTATTTTGCAATTTAATCAATAATTCATAGAAGCATTATGTTATTGATTTCGCTAGCTTCGGGATACTGGGCTGAAAATTTTAGGATTCTGGTTATGTTTAAAATTAATAAATAGTTTTTTTATGCATTATTGAACAAGCTTTTCCGCGGTTTACTGGATTAAAAAGATCGAAATTTAAGGTGTCTTGTTATTTTCATACTTATTCACTAAATTTTTATACCATTGACTATCCATCCCCGTATAAATGATTTAAAGTGCTTAAGATTTTAGTTAACATTTTATTTTTATAGTAATTTATTCAATTATTATTCCGTCGACTTGCTGTCCCCGTAGAACTTGTTTCCAAAGCTTGGAATTTCGGTTTACGTGATATTATTAAAGTAATTTTTTCAAATATTTTAATATCAACTCTCTGTCTCTGTGTTACTAAATTGAAAAGCGTAATATTTAGGTTATGTTGTTTATTAATCAATAATGAATTTGTCTAAAATACGATAAATCTATTCGTTCCCCGTGTTGCATTATAAATAATCTTGGGATTTATGTTATCTTGTTATTATTGTACTAATTTATTCAATTATCATTTCATCAACTCGGTGTCCCCGTGTTACTGGGTTGAAATGATTGAACTTTTAGTTATCTTGTTATTTTTATAATAATTTACTTAATCATTATACCATTGACTATCTGTCTCTGTATAACTGGTTTAAAAAGCTTAGGATTTTGGTTGACGTGTTATTTTTATACTAATTTACTAAATTATTATACCATTAACTATCAGTCCTCGTATAAATGATTTAAAAGCTTAAAGATTTCTGTTAAATTGTTATTTTTATAGTAATTCATTCGATTATTTTACCAATGATTGTTTTTCCCTGTGTTTCTGGGTTAAAACACGTAAGATTTAGGTTATGTTGTAAATAAATCTATAATTTACTTAGGCAATATATTATTAAACAAGCTTTTTTCCGGGTTACTTGGTTGAAAAGATTAAAAATTAAGGTATCTTGTTATTTTTCTACTAATTTGCTAAATTTTTATACCACTGACCATTTATCCCCGTATACATGATTAACAAGCTCGAGATTTTTGTTAACGTGTTATTCTTATCGAAATTTATTTTATTATTGCAGCATTCACTCTCTGTCCCTGTAACACCAGGTTGAAAAGCGTAAGATCCAGATCATGTTGTTAATTAATAAATAATTTATCTATGCATTATATTATTAAACTAGCTTTTTGACGAGTTACTAAGATAAATTGCTTAAGATGTAGGTTATCTTGTTATTTTTATACTAATTTACTAAGTAATTATACCGTTTACTATCCGTCCACGTTTTACTGGTCTAGAAAGGTTCGGATTTAGGAAATCTTGTTTTTTTTGTAATATCTTATTTAACCATTATGTCATCAACTCGCTGGCCCCGTGTAACTGGATAAAAATACTTAGGATTGAGGTTATCCTTTTATTTTTATAATAAAAAATTTAATATTAATACCATCGACTCTCTGTCTCTGTGTTACTAGGTTTAAAAGCTTGGGATTCAGGTTATATTGTTTTTTTATAATAGTTTATTTAAGTATCATATTATCGACTCCTTGTCTTCGTGTACCTGGGTTAAAAAGCTTGGAATTCAGGTTGTATTGTTATTTACATGATAATTTATTTAATTGTTGTACTATTGACTTTCTGCCCCTGTTTTACTGGGTTAAAAAGCGTAAAATTTAAGTTATGTTTTAAATTATTCAATAATTTATTCATGCACTGTATTCTAAAACAAGCTTTTAGCCGGATTAAAAGATAAAAATCTTAGGATGTGAGTTATCTTTTTATTTTCATACTAATTGACTAAATAATCATACTATTAAACATCTGTCCCCGTACAACTGGTCAAGAACCTTGGAATAAAGGTTATCTTGTTATTTTTATAAAAATTTATTCAACTATCATACTATTGACACTCTGTCTCGGTGTTACTCAGTTCAAATGATTATGATTTAGGTTATCTTGTTTTTCTATAATACTTTATGCAATCATCATACCATCAACTCGCTGTTCCCGTGTTACTGCGTTAAAAAGCTTGGGGTATCGGTTTTTTCGTTTTTCTATACTAATTTATTGACTATCTGTTCCCGTATGAATGATTTCATACCGTACGAGGTTTTTTTTATGGTAATTTAATCAATTATTTTACCATTAACTTTTTTTTCCTATAGTACTGGAAAACCGTAATATTTGGGTTACGTTGTTAATTAGTCAATAATTTATTTGTCTGATATATTATGAAACCAGCCATCCCCCAGGATAATTGTTTAAAAATCTTGGGATTTAGGTTATTATTGTTATAATTCATTTAATAATTATACGATTAATTCGCTGTCTCCGTGTACCTGGGTTAAAAAGCTTGGGATTCAGGTTATATTGTTATTTTCATAATAATTCATTTAATTATTGTACTACTGACTTTCTGCCCCTCTTTTACTAATTTCAAAAGCATAAGATTTAGGTTATGTTGTGAATTTATCAATGATTTATTTATGCATTATTTCATAAAACTAGCTTTTTTTTGTGTTGATGGGTTAAAAAGCTTGGAATGTAGGGTATTTTGTTGTTTTCATACTAATTCCCGGAATAATCATTTTATAGACTATCTGTCCCCGTAAAACTGGTTTAGAAAGATTAAGATCTTTGTTAACTGGTTATTTTATAGTAGTTTTTTCAATCCTTTGGCCAATGACTCTCTATCTCTATGTTACTGGGTTAAAAAGCGTAAGATTCAGCGTATGATGTGAATAAATACACAATATATTTATGCATTATATTATCCAACTAGCATTTTTCCGATTTACTGGGTTAAAAAATTTGAATTAAGGCTATTTTGTTATTATTATACTACTTTACTAAATTAATACACCATTGACTATCTGTCCCCGTATAAATGATTTAAAAATCTTACGATTTTGGTTAACGAGATATTTTTATGGTAATTTAATCAATTACATTGAGTTTTTTTTCCTGTAGTAATTGGTTGAAAACCATAATATTTGGGTTATGTTGTTAATTAGTCAATAATTTATTTGTCTGATATATTATTCAACAAGCCATCCCCCAGGTTAGTTGGTTAAAAATCTTGGGATTTAGGTTATCTTGTTATTACTGTAATAATTTATTCAATAATTTTACGATTGATTTGCTGTCACCGTGTACCTGGGTTAAAAAGCTTGGGATTCAGGTTATATTGTTATTTTTGTAATAATTTATTCAATTATTGTACTATTGACTTTCTACCCCTGTTTTACTAATTTAAAAAGCATAAGATTTAGGTTATGTTGTGAATTATTCAATAAATTATTTATGCATTATTTTATTCAAACTCGCCTTTTCGCGGGTTTCTGGGTTAAAAATCTTAGAATGTAGGTAATATTTTAATTTTCATACTTATTTACTGAAAAATTATACCATTGACCATCTGTTCCCGTATACCTGGTTGAAAACCTCCGAATTGAGGTTATATTTTTCTTTTTTTTTTAATTTATTCAATTATTATACTATTGACACTCTGTCTCCGGGTTCCTGGGATGGAATGCTTGGGATTAAGGTTATAGTATTCTTCATAATAGTTTATTTATTCAATATACCATCGACTTGCTGTCCCCGTGTTACTGGCTTGAAAATTTTTTGATTTAGGTTATCTTGTTTTTTTTATAGTAGTTTATTTAATTATTGTTCTATTGTCTCTCTGTTCCTGTGTAACTGTCTTAAAAATAGTAAGATTTATATCATAATGTGAATTAATCAGTAATTTATGACTTTTTAAAACTATTTAGCTAGCGTTTCCTGAAGTACTAAGTTATGAAGCTTAAAATTAAGGTTATTTGGATAATAAACAAATGATTTTTTTGTTCATCATACTTTAAACTTGCTATACCCCGTGTTACTCTGATTAAAAGCTTAGGATAAAGGTTGTGTTGTGAATTATTCAATAATTTACTTATTCATTGTATTATTAAACTAGCGTTCCTCCTAATTATTGGGTTGAAAAGCTTAAAATTTTGGATATGTTGTGAATAAATCAATAATTACTTTGTTATTTAATCAATGATTTATATAATCTTCATGTTCATTAAATCCCTAGCCCCGGGTTACTAAGTTGAAAAGCTTATGATTCAGGTTTCGGTTCGATTTGATCAATAATTTTTTTATGCCTTATATTATCAAACTAGCTTTCTTCCGAGTTATGGGGTTAAACTATGAGAATTTAGGTTATCGTGTTATTATTATACTTATTTAATAAATTATTTTACTATTGACTATCTGTCCCCGTATGAATAATTTAAAACTCATAAGATTTTGATTAACGTGTTATTTTTATTGGCATTTATTTAATTATTTTACTATTGACTCTCTGTTTATGTCATACTAGGGTGAAAAGCGTAAGATTTAAGTTATGTTTTGAATTCATAAATAATTTATTTATTTATCATATTATAAAGCTGGCTGTCTTCCGTGTTACTTGGTTAAAAAAATTGGGATGTAGGTTATATTGTTATTTTTATACTGATTTACTAAATAATTACACTATAGACTATCTATCTCCGTATAACTGGTTTAAAATGCTTGAGATTTTGTTGAATGTGTTGTTTTATTGTAATTTATACAATTCTTTTACCACTGACCCTGTGTCCCTGTGTTTCGGGGTTAAAAATCGTAAGATTTAGGTTTGTTTGTTAATGAATCAATAATTTACTAGTGTAATATATTATTAACCTGGCTGTCCCCCGGGGTTACTTGGTCAAAAGTATTGGGATTTGGGTTATCTTGTTAATTTTATAATATTCTTTTCAATGATGATACTATTGACTATCTGTCCCCGTATAACTGGTTATAAAAGCTTGGGATTTTTTTTAATGTATCATTTTTATAGGAATTGATTCAATAATCTTACCAGTGATTTTCTGTCCCTGTGTTACAGGGTAAAAGCGTAAGATTTAGGTTATGTTGGTAATTAATCAGTAATTTATTTGTCTGATATATTATTTTACTAGCCGTCCCCTAGGTTACTGGATTAGGTATCTCAGGATTTACGTTATCTTGTTGTATTTTTACTAATTTACTTAATTATTATACCATTGACTATCTGTACCTGTAAGACTGCTTCAAGAAGCTTGGAATTCTGGCAACCGTGTTATTTTCATAGTAATTTGTTTAATTATGTGACCAGTGACTTTTTGTTCCTGTGTTACAGCGTTAAGAAACGTAATATTTAGGTTATGTAGCTAATTAATCAATAATTTTTTTGTCTGATATATTATTTAACTAGCCGTCCCACGGTTAACTGGGTTAAAAAACGTGGAATCAAGGTTTTCGTGTTTTTTTTTTATACTAATAAGCTAAATTATGATTCCAAAGACCATCTATCCCTGTATACCATGGTTAAAAAGCTTAGGATTTTGGTTTATGGGTAATTTTTATAGTGATCTATTCAATTAATTTACTGTTGACTCTCTGTTCATGTGTTACCAGCTTTAAAAGCGTAAGATTTATGTTATGTTGGTAACTAATCAATAATTTATTTGTCTTATATAGTATTGAACTAGCCGTCTGCCGGGTTATTAAGTTAAAAATCTCGGGATTGACATCATCGTGTTATTTTTACACCAATCAACTAAATGATCATACAATTGACTATCTGTCTCTGTATCACTGTCTTAAGAAGCTTGGGATTTTATTTAATGTGTTATTTCTGTAGTAACTTTTTTAATAATGTGACCAGTGATATTCTGTGCTTGTGTTACTGGGTTAAAAAGCATAAGATATAGAGTATATTGTTAATTAATCAACAATTTGTTTATCTGATATATGATTAAACTTGCCGTCCCCCGTGTTACTCTTTTAAGAAGCTTAGGATTTAGGATCACTTATTATTTTTATAATAATTTAATTAATTGTTATACTAATGACTCTTTGTCTTCTTGTTACTTGGTTAAATAGCTTAGGATTCAGATTCTCATGATGTTTTTATAGTAATTTATTCAATTATTGTACTATTGACTCTCCGTCACAGTTTACTGAAATAAAACGCGTAAGATTTAGGTTTTAATCAGAATTAATTAATAATTCATTAATTTATTATATTGTTAAGCTAGCTGTCCTTTGAGTTACTTTGTTAAAAAGATGGCGATTTCGGTTATTTTGTTACATAATTATTAATTTTTTTGATTATTATATTTTTTTAATATCGCTGACTTCCTGATTACTGGGTTGAAGATGTTAGGATTCAAGGTATCTTGAAAATGAATCAATAATTTTTGTATCCAATATATTTTTAAGCTAGCTGTCACCCGGGTACTAGGTTAGACAGCTTGAGATTCAGGTTAACTTGTTATTTTTATTCTAATTTACTAAATAATCACACTGCAGACTATCTGCCTCCGTACAACTGATTAAAAACCTTGGAATTAAAGTTATCTTGTTTTTTTTATGAAAATTTATTCAATGATTATACTATTGACTATCTGTCCCTGTATAACTGGTTTAAAAAGCATGGGATTTTGGTTAATGTGTTATTTTTATAATAATTGATTCAATCATTTAACCAGTGACTCTCTGTCCCTGTGTTACAGGGTTAAAAAGCGTAAGATTTAGGTTATGTTGGTAATTATTCAATAATTTATCTGTCTGATATATTATTGAACCAGCTGTCTCTTGGGTTACTGGGTTAAGAATCTAGGGATCTACTTTATCGTGTTATTTTAAACTAAATTACTAAATTATTATACCATTGACTATCTGTCTCTGTACAACTGGTTTAAAAAGCTTGAAATGTAAGTTAACGTGTTATTTATATAAAAGTCTATCTAATAATCCGACCAGTGACTTTCTATGCTTGTGTTACTTAGTTAAAATGCGTAGGATTCAGGTTATGTTGTTCATAAATCATAAATTTATTTTTCTGATATGTGATAAACTAGCCATCCTCCGCGTTTCTGGGTTAAAAATCTTGAAATTTAGGTTATATTGTTATTTTGATACTAATTAACCTAATTATTAGACCATTGACTCTCTGTCCCCGTATAACTGAATAAAAACCTTGGAATTAAAGTTATCTTGTTTTTTTTATGAAAATTTATTCAATTATTATACTATTGACACTCTGTCTCCGGGTTCCTGGGTTAAAATGCTTAAGATTTAGGGCATATTTTTTTTTATAATAGTTCATTTAATGAATAGACCATCGACTTGCTGTCCCTGTGTTACTGGCTTCAAAATTTTTTGATTAAGGCTATCTTGTTTTTTTTAAAGTAGTTTATTTAATTATTTTACTATTGATCTCTGTTCCTGTGTTACTGTCTTAAAAAGCGTAAGATTTATGTTATACTGTGAATTATTCAGTAATTCATGACTTTATTATACTATTAAACTAGCCGTCCCCTGAAGTACTAAGTTATAAAGCTTAAAATTAACGTTAGTTGGAAATTAAATGAATGATTTTTTTGTTTATTATACATCAAACTTGCTATACCCCGTGATACTGGGTTTAAAAGCTTAGGATGTAGGTTGTGTTGTGAATTATTCAATAATTCACTCATTCATTGTAATATTGAACTAGCTGTCCTCCTAAATAATGGGTTGAAAAGCTTGGAATTCAGGATATGTTGTGATACATTCAATAATTTATAACTTTATTATATTAGTTAGCTAGCTGTACCTCGGAGTACTGAGTTAACAATCTTAAAATTTAGGGTATTTGGGTTTTTAATTATTAATTTATTTGTTTATTATATTTTCAACTTGCTCTTTCCGGTGTGACTGAGTTGAAACGCTTAGTATATAGGCAACTTTGTAAATGTAACAATAATTGAATTATTTATTGTATTAATAAACTAGCTGTCTCCCGGGTTATAAGGTATAAAATCTTGAAATATAACTTATCTTGTCATTCTTATACTAATTTACTAAATTATCATACCATTGAGTATTTGTCCCCGTATAACCGGTTTAGTAGCTCAGGATTTTGGTCAACATGTTCTTTTATAGTAATTCATTCGATTATTGTACTATTGACTCTCTTTCTTGTGTTACTGAGTTCAAAAGCGTACGATTTAGGTTCTGTTTTGAATTTATCAATAATTTATCTATGCATTAATTCATTTAACTAGGTTTTGTTTGGGTAACTGAGATGAAAACCTTGGGATGTAAGGTATTTTGTTTTTTTCATACTAATTTACAAAATAATCATTCTATAGACTATCTGTGTCCGTAAAACTGGTTTAAAAGCTTAAGATTTTAGTTAATATGTTGTTCTAATGTAATTCATACAATTCTTTTACCAATGACCCTCTGCCCCTGTGTTACGTGGTTAAAAAACGTAAAATTTAGGTTATGTTGTGAGTAGTCAATAATCTATTTATGCATTTTATTATCAAACTAGCTTTCAGCTGGGTTGCTGGATTTAAATCTTAGGATTAAGGTTATCTTTTTATTTTCATACTTATTTACTGAATATTTATACCACTGACCATCTGTCCCCGTGTAACTGATTAAAAATCTGGGAATTGAGGTTATCTTGTTATTCACATAGTAATTTATTCAATTATTGTACTATTGACTCTCTGTCCTTGTGGTCTTAAGTTATAAAGCGTAATATTTAGCTTTTGTTGTTAGTTGATCAATAATAAATTTGTCTAATGTATGAATAAACTAGCCGTCCCCCGTGTTGCTGGGCTAAAAATGTTGGCATTCAGGTTATTTTGTTATTTCGATAATAATTTATTAAATTATTGTACTATTGACTTTCTGTCCTTGAGTTACTGGGTTAGCCAGCGTACGATTCAGGATATGTTGTGAATTATTCAATAATTTATGACTTTATTATATTATTTAGCTAGCTGTCCCCTGAAGTACTAATTTAAAAAGCTTAGAATTTAGGTTATTTAGGTATTCAATAAATGATTTTTTCTGTTTATTATTTTTTAAACTTGCAATACCCTGTTTTATTAGGTTAAAAAGCTTTGGATGTAGATTATGTTGTAAATCATTTAATAATTTATTTATGCATCATATTATTAAACTAGCTTTTTCTCGAGTTACTAAGTTAAAAGGCTTGGGATATAGGTTATCTTGTTTTTGTAGTAATATCTTCAATTATTGTATAATTGACAAATTGTCCCTGTATAACTAGTTTAAAAACCTTGGAATATAGGTTATCTTGGTTTTTTACAATAGAATTATCATACCATTAACTCGTTGTCCCCGACTAACTGGTTTTTCAAGCTTGGGATTTTAATTTACGTGTTGTTTTCATAGTAATTTATTCAATTATTTCACAATTGACTATCAGTCCCTGTGTTACTGGAATGAAATGCGTAAGATTTATGTTATATTGTGAATTCATAAATAATTTATGTATGCAATATATTATGAAACAAGCTGTTTTCTGGTTAACTGGGTTGAAAAGCTTAGGATATAGGTGATGTTGTTATTTTTATACTAATTTAAAATAATTATACCATTAAATATGTGTCTTCGAATAACTAGTTTAAAACGATTGAGATTTTTGTGAAAGTGTTAGTTTTATAGTAATTTTTTCAATTCTTTTTCTAATGACTCTGTTCCTGTCTTACTATGTTAAAAAGCGTGAGACTTAGGGTATGTTGTGAATTAATCAATAATTTAGTTATGTATTATATTATTAAACTAGCTTATTTGCGGGAAACTATGTTTAAATTAAGGCTATCGTGTTATTACTATACTAATTTAAAATAATTATACCATTAACCATCGGTTTCCGTATAAATAATTTAAAAATCTTAAGATTTTGGCGAACAAATTATGTTTATAGTAATTTATTGAATTATTTTACCATTGACTCTCTGTCCCTGTCTTACTGGGATAAATCGCGTAAGATTTATGTTATGTTGTGAATTTAACAATAATTTTTTTAAGAATTATATTATTAAACTATCTTTTTCCCGGGTTACTGGATTAAAAGGCTTGTGATATAGGTTAATTTGTTGTTTTTGTAGTAATTTATTTAATTATTGTACTATTAACTCTCTCTCTCCGTGTCACTGGGTTGAATGCTTAGGATTAAGGTTATCCCATTTTTTTATAATAGCTTATTCAATTATCATACCATTAAAGTGTTGTCCCCGTGTTACTGGTTTACAACGCTAGGGATTTTGGTGAACATTTTCTTTTATAGTAATTTATTTAATTATTCTACCATTGTATCATTTCCAGTGGTACTAGGTTGAAAACCGTAATATTTACGTTACGTTGTTAATTGGTCGATAATTTATTTGTCTAGTGTATTATTAAACCAGCTTTCTCCTGGGTAAATGGTTAAAAATTCTTAGGATTTAGGTTATGTTGTAAATTATTCAATAAATTAATTTTTTATTGATCTATTAAACGACCTGTCCCCTAGGATAAAGGACTTAAACATTCGAGATATAAGTTACTTTGAAATTCAATCAATAATTTATATAATCATTATGTTCATAAAATTCCTAGTCCTGGGTTAATGAGTTAAAAAGCTTATGATTCAGGTTTCGTTTTGAATTAATCAATAATTTTTTTATGCATGATATTATCAAACTAGCTTTTTTCCGAGTTACAGGGTGAAAATATTATAATTTAGGTTATCGTGTTATTGTTATTATTATTTACTAAATTATTATACTATTGACTATCTATCCTAATATAAATGATTTAAAAATCTTACGATTCTGATTAACGTGTTTTTTTTTGTAATTTATTCAATTATTATACTATTGACTCTCTGTTTATATCATACTAGGTTAAAAAGCGTAAGATTTAGGTTATGTTTTAAATTAATTAATAATTTATTTATTTATCATATCATAAAGCTAGCTGTGTTCTGTGTTACATGGTAAAAAAATTGGGATGTAGGTTATTTTATTATTTTCATACTAATTTACTAAATAATTACACCACAGATTATCCGTCTCTGTATAACTGGTTTAAAATGCTTGGGATTTTATTTAATGTGTTGTTTTAATTTAATTTATACAATTCTTCTACTAATGACCCTGTGTGCCTTTGTTTTGGGGATGAAAATCGTAAGCTTTACGTTATGTTGTTGATCAATCAATATGTTATTTGTCTAATACATTTTCAAATTAGCCGTCCCCGGGTTACTAAGTTAAAAACTTCAGGAATCACGTTATCTAGTTTTTTTTTTGCCAATTCACTTAATAACTATACTATTGACTATCTGTTCCTGTACAACTGGTTTGAAAAGGTTGGAATTTTGGTTAACGTGTTATTTTTATAGTAATTTCTTGAATTATGTGACCAATGACTCTCTGTGCTTGTGTTACTTGGTTAAAAAGCGTAAAATTTAGGTTACCTTGGTAATTAGTCAATAATTTATTTGTCTCATATATTATTGAACTAGCCATCCCCGGGGTCACTGGGTTATCAAACTTGAAATTCAGTTTAACGTGTTATTTTTATACTAATCTACTGATTTGTCATTGTCATAACCATCTGTCCCTGTCTAACTGGTTTAAAAAGCTTAGGATTTTGGTTCATGTGTACTATTTTCAGTCATTTATTCAATTATTTTATTGTTGACCCTCTGGTCATGTGTTGCTAGCTTAAAAAGCGTAAGATTTAGATTATGTCGGTAGCTAATCAATAATCTATTTGTCTGATGTATTATTGAACTAGCTGTCTCTCGGGTTACTGGGTTAAAATTCTCGGGATTGACGTTATCGTGTTATTTTTACACTACTTTTCTAAATGATTATACAATTGACTATCTGTCTCTGTATAACTGGTTTAAAAAGCTTGGAATTTTAGTTAACGTGTTATTAGTATCGTAACTTTTTTGATAATGTGACCAGTGATATTCTGTGCTTGTGTCACTGGGTTGAAAATCATAAGATATAGGGTACATTGTTAATTAATCAAAATTTTATTTGTCTAATATATGATTAAACTTGCTGTCCCCTGTGTTACTTGGTTAAAAAGCTTAGGATTTAGGTTATCATGATATTTTATAGTAATTTATTCAATTATTGTACCATTAACTCTTCATCCAGTTGACTGGAGTAAAACGCGTAAGATTTAGGTAATAATTCGAATCAATAAATAATTTATTTGTTTATTATATCATCAAGCTAGCTGTCCTTTGGGTTACATTGTTAAAAAGATTGCGATTTCAGTTATTTTGTTACTTAATTATTAATTTTTTTGATCATTATATTTTTAATTTTGCTGTCTTTCTGATTACTGGGTTAAAAATGTTAGGATTCAGGGTATGTTGTAAATAAATCAATAATTTTTTTATTCAATACACTTTTTAACTAGCTGACCCCCGGGTACTAGATTAGACAGCTTAAGATTCAGGATAACTGGTTATTTTTATACTTTTTTCTAAATAATTACACTATAGACTGTCGGTCTCCGAATAACTGGTTTTAAATGCTTGGGTTTTTGTTTCATGTGTTGTTTTAATGTAATTCATACAATTATTTTACCAATGACCCTGTGTCCTTCTATTCCGGGGCTAAAAATCGTAAAATTTAGGTAATGTTGTTAATTAATCAATAATTTATTTGTGTTATATATTTTGTTGACCTAGCTGTCCCCCGGGTTACTGGGTCAACAATCTTCGGATTTAGACTAACATGTTATTTTTATAATAATTTATTCAATGATTATACTATTGACTATCTGTCCCTGTACAACTGGTTTAGAAAGCATGTGATTTTGGTTAATGTGTTATTTTTATAGTAATTGATTCAATCATTTAACCAATGACTCTCAGTCCCTGTGTTACTTAGTTAAAATACGTAATATTTAAGTTATGTTGTTGATCAATTATTAATTTATTTGTCTGATATGTGATTAAACTAGCTGTCCTCCGCGTTTCTGGGTTAAAAATTTGGAAATTAAGGTTATATTGTTATTTTTATACCCATTCACCTAATTATTATATAATTGGCTATCTGTCCCCGTATAACTGGCTAAAAACCTTGGAATTCAGGTTATCTTGTTTTTTTATAAAAATTTATTTATTTATTATGCTATTGAGACTCGGTCTCCGGGTTCCTGGTTTTAAATGCTTGGGATTTTGGTCACATCATTTTTTTAAATAGTTTATTTGATCAATATACCATCGACTTGCTGTCCCCGTGTTACTGGGTTGAAAATTTTTGGATTCAGGTTATCTTGTGTTTTTTATAGTGGTTTATTTAATTATCGTACTCTTGAGTCTCTGTTTCTCTGTTACTGTCTTAAAAAGTGTATGATTTATATTATAATGTGAATTATTCTGTAAATTATGACTTTATTTCACTATCTAGCTAGCTGTCCCTTAAAGTTCTAAGTTAAGAAGCTTAGTATTTTGGTTATTTTGGTTTTTAATTATTAATTTATTTGTTTATTATTTTAACTTGCTTTTCCCGCAGTGACTGGATTGAAACGCTTAGTATGTAGGTTAAGTCGTAAATGGAACAAGAATTCAATTATTTGTTGTATTAATAAACGAGCTGTCTCCCGGGTTATGAGGTTTAAAATTTCAAAATTAGTGTTATCTTGTTATTTTTATACTAATTTACTAAATTATCATATAATTGACTATCTGTCCCCGTATAACCGGTTAAGGAAGCTTAGGATTTTGGTCAACATGTTCTTTTTACAGTAATTTATTCAATTATTGCACTATTGACTCTCTTTTGCTGTGTTACTGCGTTCAAAAGCGTACGATTTAGGTTGTGTTGTGAATTTATCAATAATTTATTGATGCATTATTTCATTAAACTAGCTTTAATTTGGGTTACTGGGTTAAAAAGCTTTGGATGTAAGGTATTTTGTTATTTTTATACTAATTTACAAAATAATCACTATATAGACTATCTATCCCCGTAAAACTGGTTTAAAAAGCTTGGGATTTCAGTTAATGTGTTGTTTTAATGTAATTCATACAATTCTTTCACCAATGACCCTCTGCCCCTGTGTCACGAGGTTAAAAAGCATAAGATTAAGGTTATGTTGTGAGTAGTCAATAATGTATTAAAACATTGTATTATTAAACTAGCTTTTAGCCGGGTTACTTGATTAAAATCTTAGGATTAAGGTTATCTTTTTATTTTCATACATATTTACTGAATATTTATACCACTGACCATCTGTCCCCGTATAACTGATTTAAAACCTTGAAATTAAGGCTATTTTGTTATTCATATAGCAATTGATTTAATGATTTAAAGATTGACTCTCTGTCCCTGTGTTACTAGGATTAAACGCGTAAGATTTATGTAATGTTATAAATTCAACAAAAAATTTTTAAGCATTATATTATTAAACCAGCTTATTCCCGGGTTACTGAATTAAAAGGCTTGTAATATAGGTTATTTTGTTGATTTTATAGTAATTTATACAATTATTGTACCATTAACGATCTGTCTCTGTGTCACTGGGTTGAATTCTTAGGATTAAGGTTATCCCGTTTTTCTATAATAGTTGATTCAATTATCATACCGTTAACGCGTTGTCCCTGTGTTACTGGTTTAAAAAGCTTGGGATTTTGGTCAACGTTTTCTTTTATAGTAATTTATTCAATCATTTTACTATTGACTCTCTTTTACAGTAGTACTGGGTTCGAAACCGTAATATTTGTTTTATGTTGTTAATTGGAGAATAATTTATTTGTCTGATTTATTATTAAACCAGCTTTCCCCTGTGTAAATGGATTAAAAATCTTATGATTTGGGTTATGTTGTGAATTTGAACATAAATTATTTTTCTATTGTACTATTAAACTAGCTATCCCTTAGGATAAAGGACTTAAACATTCGAGCTTTATTTTACTTTGTTATTCAATCAATAATTTATGTAATCATTATGTTTATAAAATCCCGAGTCCCGAGTTACTGAGTTAAAAAACTTATAAACTTATGATTAAGGTTTCATTTTGAATTAATCAATAATTTTTTTAAGCATAATACTATCAAACCAGCTTTTTTCCGAGTTATGGGGTTAAAAGATTGGAATTCAGGTTATCGTGTTATTATTAATTATTTACTAAATTATTCTACTTGTAACTATCTGTCCCCGTATAAATAATTTAAAAATCTAAAGATTTTGATTTACGTGTTATTTTTATTGTAATTTATTCAATTATTTTACTATTGACTCTCTTTTATGTCATACTAGGTGAAAAATCGTAAGATTTAGGTTATGCTTTAAATTAATTATTAATTTATTTATTTATCATATTATGAAGCTAGATATCTTCGTGTTACTTAGTTAAAAAAATTTGGATGTAAGTTATTTCGTTATTTTCATACTAATTAACTAAATAATTACACTATAGACTATTCGTCTGCGTATAACTGGCTTAAAATGCTTGGGATTTAGTTAAATGTGTTGTTTTAATATAATTCATACAATTCTTTTACCAATATCCCTGTGTCCCTGTGTTTCGGGGTTAATGATCGTAAGATTTAGATCTTGTTGTTAATTAATCAATAATTTAGTTGTGTAATATATTATTAACCTAATTGTCCTCCGGGTTACTGGGTCAAAAATCTTGGGATAAGTTATCTTGTTATTTTTATAATAATTTCTTCAATTATTATACTATTCACTATCCGTCCTCGTATAACTGCTTTAAACTGCTTGAAATTTTGGTTGATGTGTCCTTTTTATAGTAATTGATTCAATCATTTAACCAGTGACTCTCTATTTCTGTGTTACAGGGTTGAAAAGCGTAAGATTTAGGTCATGTTGGTAATTAATCAATAATTTATTTGTCTGATATATTATTGAACTTGCTGTCTCTCGGGTTACTGGGTTCAAAATCTCGAGACTTACAATATCGTGTTATTTTTAAACTAATTTACTAAATTATTATACCATTGACTATCTGTCTCTGTATAACTTGTTTTAGAAGCTTGAAATGTAAGTTTACGTGTTATTTCTATAGAAATCTATTCAATAATATGACCAGTGACTTTCTCTGCTTGTGTTACTTATTTAAAATGTTTATGATTTAGGTTATGTTGTTAATTGATTGTTAATTCATTAGACTGATATGTGATCAAACTAGCCGTCCTCCGCATTTCTGGGTTAAAAATTTTCAAATTCAAGTTATATTGTTATTTTTATACTAATTTACTTAATTATTATATCATTGACTATAAGTATCTGTATAAATGGTTTAAAAAGCCTGGGATTTTGGTAAACGTGGTGTTTTTGTAGTAATTTAATCGTTTATGTGACTAGTGCTTCTTTGTGCTTGTGTTACTGGATCTAAAAAGCGTAAGATTTAGGTTATGTTGTTTATTAATCAATATACAATTTGTCCAATATATTATTAACCTAGCCGTCCCCCTGGTTACTGGCCCAAAAATCTTGGGATTTAGTTTATCTTGATATTTCTATAATTACTTATTCAATGATGATACCATCGACTATCTGTCCCCGTGGAACTAGTTTAAATGCTTAGGATTTTGGTTATCTTGTTATTTTTTTACTAAATTACCTAATTATTATACTATTAACTACCTGTTTCTGCTCAACTGGTTTAAAAAGCTTGAAAATTTGGTGAACGTGTTATTTTTATAGTAATTTATTTAAACACATGACCAGTTACTTTCTGTGCTTGTGTTACTGGCTTTCAAAAACGTGTGATTTAGGTTATGTTGTTAATCGATCGATGAGTTATTTGTCTGATACATTATTAAACTGGCCGTCCTCGGGTAACTTGGTTAAAAATCTCTGGAACTACGTTATCTTGTTATTTTTCTACTAATTCACCTAATAACTATACTATTGACTATCTATCCCTGTAGAGCTAGTTTAAAAAGCTTGGAATTTTAGTTAACGTGTTATTTTTATAGTAATTTCTTTAATTATGTGACCAGTGACTATCTGTGCTTGTGTTACTGGGTTAAATATCGTAAAATTTAGGTTCCGTTGGTAAATAATGAATAATTTATTTGTCTCATACATTATTGAACTAGCCGTCGCCCGGGTCACTGGGGTATGAAACTTGGAATTCAGTTGAACGTGTTATTTTTGTACTAACTTACTGATTTATCATTGTCAGGACCAACTAACTGACCCAGTAACTGCCCCTGTACAACATGGTTAAAAATCATAGTACTTTGGTTTACGGGTAGTTTTCATAGTGATCTATTCAATTATTTTTCTGTTCACTCTCTGTTCATGTATTACTAGCTTGAAAAGCATAAGATTCAGGTTATGTTGGTAACTAATTATTAATTAATTTGTTCGATATGTTATTGAACTAGCCGTCTCCCGGGTTACTGGGTTAAAAATCACGGAATTGACGTTATCGTGTTATTTTTACACGAGTTTACTAAATGATTATACAATTGACTATCTGTCTCTGTACAACTGGTTTAAAAATCTTGGAATTGTAGTTAACGTGTTATTACTGTAGTAACTTTTTAATAATGTCACAGTGACATTCTGTGCTTCTGTTACTGGGATAAAAAGCATAAGATATAGGGAATATTGTTAATTAATCAACAATTTTTTTGGTTCATATATGATTAAACTTGCCATCCGTCGTGTTACTGGGTTAAGAAGCTTATGATTTAGGATATTATGATTTTTTTCTAGTAATTTATTCAATTATTGTACCATTGACTCTCCGTTCCAGTTGACTGGAATACAACGCGTAAGATTTAGGTTATGTTGGTGATTAATCAATAATTTATTGTTTTGGTATATTATTGAACTAGCCGTCCCCTGGATTACTTGAATATAAATCTTGGGATTTACGTTGTCTTGTTATTTTATTACTAATTTACTTAATTATTATACCATTGTCTGTCTGTTCCTGTACAACTGGATTAAAAAGCTTGGAATTTCGGTTACGGCGTTATTTTTAAAGTAATTTATTTTATCATGTGACTAGTGACACTTTGTTCCTATGTTACAGCGGTAAAAAGCGTGAGATTTAGGTTATGTTGATAATAAATCGACAATTTTTAGTCTGATATAATATTAAACTAGCCGTCCCTCGGTTTACTAGGTTAAAAAACTTGGAATTCAGGTTATTGTGTTATTTTTATACTAATTTACTAAATTGTCCATCCAATGACCACCTGTCCCTGTAGAACTGGATTAAAAAGCTTAAGATTTTGGTTTAAGTGTAGTTTTTATCGTGATTTATCTAATTATTCTACTATTGACTCTCGGTCCCTGCGTTACTAGCTTAAAAGGCGTATAATTTAGGTCATGGTGCTAATAAATTATTAATTTATATGTGATATTTCATTGAACTTGCCGTTCCCTGGGTTACTACGTTAAACATTTCGGGATTAATGTAATCTTGTTTTTTTTTTTTTTTTTTTTTTTTTTTTTTTTTTTTTTTTTTTTTTTTTTCTTCCTTTCCTTTTTCTTTTTTTTTATTTTGTTTCACTTTTTATTATTATAGCAATGTATTCAATTATGGGAACAGTGACTCTTCATCCCTCTGATACAGGGTTAAAAAGCGTAAGATTTAGGTTATGTTAATAATTGATCAATAATTTATTTGTCCAATATATTATTAACCTAGCTGTACCCCGGGTTACTGGTTCTAAAATCTCGGGATTTAGGTTATCTTGTTATTTTTATAATTTATTGGATTATCATACCATTGACTCTCCGTCTCTGTGTAACTAGGTTTAAAAATCTTGGGATCTTAGTTTACATGTTATTTTCATAATAATTTATTTAACTATCGGTGCAGTGACTCTTTGTCCCTGCGTTACAGGGTTAAGCAGCGTAAGATTTAGGTTATGTTGGTACTTACTCAATAATTTAGATGTCTAATGTTTTATAGAACTATTCGTCCTGTAGGCTACTAGGTTCGCAATCTCGGGATTAACGTTATCATGTTTATTTTTACCAATTTACTTAATTATAATGCTATCGACTATTTCTCACTGTACAACTGGTTTGAAAAGATTGGAATTTCGGGTAACGTGTTATTTTTTTAGTGATTTCTTCAATTATGTGACCAGTGACTCTCTAGGCTTGTTTTCCTGGGTTAAGAAGCGTAAAATTGAGATTATGTTGTTGATTAATCAATAATTTATTTGTCTGATAAATAAGTAAACTAGCCGTCCTTTGTGTCGCTGCGTTAACAATCTTAGACTTTAGGTGATCTTGTTATTTCTGTAATAATTCAATTAATCATCATACCATTGACTATCTGTCTCCGCGTTACTGGGGTTAAAAGCTTAGGATTTAGGATACCGTGTTTTTCTATAATAGTTTATTCAATTATCATACCATTGGCTCGCTGTTCTCGTATTACTGGGTTAGAAAGCTTTGGATTCAAGTTACTTTGATATTTTTATAGAAATTTATTCAATAATTTTACCATTGACTCTTATTCCCTGTAGTACTAGGTTAAAAGCGTAAAATTTAAGTTACATTGGTAATTTATCAATAATTAATTTGCCTGATGTATTATTAAACTAGCCGACCCCGGCTAACTAGGATATAAAACTTGGGATTCAGGTTATCGTATTATATTCATACTGAATTATCATTCTTATGACCATCTGTCCCTTTATAACTGGTTTATAAAGCTTAGGATTTTGGTCTTTGCATATTTTTTTTAGTTATTTTTTCAATTACTTTACAATGGACTCTCGGTTGTTGTGTTACTAGCTAACAAAGGGTAAGATTTGAGTTACGTTGTTGATTTATCGATAATTTATTTGTCTAATATACGATTAAACTAGCCGTCCCCCGTACTGCTGGGTCAAACAAATTGGAATTTAGGTAATCGTATTTTTTTTATACTAATTTACTAAATTATTATTCCACTGACTCTTTGCCTCTGTATAACGGGTTTAAAAACCATGAGATTTTGGTTAACGTGTTATTTTTACAGTAATTCATTCATTTATTTAAGCAGTAACTCCTAATGCTTGTGTTACTGGCTTCAAAAAGCGTAAAATTTAGGTTATGTTGGTGATTAATCATTAACTTATTTGTTTGATATATTATTAACCTAGCTGTCTCTCGGGTTACTGGGTCGAAAATCTTGGAATTATGGTTATCTTGTTATTTTTATGATAACTTATTGAATCATTATACCATTAACTATCTGTCCCCGTATATATGGTTTGAAAAGCTTAGAATTTCGGTTAACATGTTATTTTTATAGTCATTGATTTAATTATATGATCAGTGATTCTCTGTCCCTGTGTTACAGGGTTGAAAAACGTAAGATTATTTTATTTTGTTAATTAATCAATAATTTATTTGTCTGATACATCATTAAACTAGCAATCCCCGGGTTACTAGGGTAGAAATCTTGGGATTTAGGTTATTTTGTCATTTTCAAAATAGTTTATTCAATTATCATACTATGGACTATTTGTCTCCCTATAACTGGTTTAAAAGCATTGGATTTTGGTTAAATGTTGTTTTTACAGTAATTTTATTAATTATTTGTCCAGTGACTCTCTACCCCTGTCTCACGGTGTTAAACGGCGTAAGATTTAGGTTATGTTGTTAATTAAACAATAATTTGTATGTGTAGTATATATGATCAAACTAGCCGTCCTCCGCGTTTCTAGGTAAAAAATCTTAGTATTTAGGTTATATTGTTATTTTTTTACTAATTTACTTGATTATTACATCATTTACTATCATTTCCTGTAAAAATGGTTTAAAAAGCATTGGATTTTGGTAAACGTGGTGTTTCTATAGTAATTTATTCATTTATTTGACTAATGCTTCTCTGTGCTTGTGTGACTGGCTTTAAAAAGCGTAAGATTAAGGTTATGTTGTTCATTAATCAATATCTTATTTCTCTAATATATTATTAACCTAGCCATCCCCCGGGTTACTGGGTTAAAAATCTTAGGATTTGGGTTATCTTTTTATTTCTATAATAATTTATTTAATTATTATACCATTGACTATCTGTCCCTGTTTAACTGGTTTAAAAATCTTGGGAATTTGGTTATCTTTTTATTTATTCAATAATTTGATAAATCATTATACCATTTACTCTCTGTCACCGTGTTAATGGGTTTAAAAGCATATAATTTAGGTTATTATGTTTTTTTATAATAGTTTATTCAATTATCATGCTATTGACTTGCTGTCTTCGTGTTACTAGTTTAAAAAGATTTGGATTTAGCTTATCTTGATATTTTTATAGTAATTTTTCTCACTTATTGTACCATAAACTTTCTTTTCCTGTGACTCTGGGTGAAAAAGTGAAAAAGTAGGTTATGCTGGTAATTAATCAATCATTTATTTGTCTAATATATTCTTAA
>JAPYYV010000292.1:0-36256 GCA_030522625.1 Copidosoma aretas
GCGCCGGGCGTGTTTTCGCCCACCCCCCCCCCCCCCCTTGTCCCTTTCCCTCTCGCGCGAGAGTGGATCGCGCGTATTATTCCGGTACGTCCAATAGAAGGGAGAGCAGATATTAGGGCCGAGAGACGAGGGAGCCTGCCGAGACCGAAGATGGGGCGCGAGCTGGGGCTCCTGCTGTGCGGGCTCGCACTAGTGCTTGCCTCTGCCGTCGGTGAGTCTATTTTATTTTTCTTTCGTAAAGAAAAAAAAAACGGCCGGTCGAAACGACGATCGTATCGGTAATCGGAAGTGAAACGAGCGAGGTTACTTTGGACGCTCTCGTTGATTTATTCAGCGATCGATCAAACTCAGAAGTTTCCCCATTACACTGAGGTGTGTTTGATAATGGATCGGGAAAAACCGAAAACAGAACCACGAACAACACCAGCAGTCCGATCATATTTATATCTATCCCCGAATCTCTCGTCCCGCGGACTGATGGGTGTATGTTCGGCTTGTAGCTGGCTGTCCGGAGCGCACCGAATGGTGCCGGGCTACTCTCCCGTACATAATATATACGCGCAAATACACTTAAACGATGGACGTGCCTTTCGACTCGCCGGTGGTAATCTCGAATGCCGCATTAAATCGCATGCTGAAGTACATCCACAGCATAGTTGCGACGCAAGGGGACGCTGTTTCCACATAAGTACACTTACAATTAGATAAATATAGTTGTATGAAAGTAGTCCGGGACTGTTCGGTGCGCTCCGGACAAAATACGCGTTCGGCCCGGGGAATTCGGAGCAGTTCGGTGGGTCCGGGACTGCGTGGTGAGCATCAGACAGCGAGGCCGATGATATCTGACATGTCCTGTACACAACAGGTATACGTACAGAAGTTACGAAATCCCGAAATTAATAAACACAAGTTGGGCCGCGAGTCGCGAAACCGTGGCCCCGGCCGCCACCGCCGCGTCTCTCGGTTTCGAACTTTCTACCGCTTCTGCGGTCGTTCGGTGGACCTGCTGTACGAGTTGGATTTTAGCGTGATACCTGCACGGTTTGTGCATACATAGTCACCCGTACCGGCGATCGTATACCTGCACGCCACGGCAATGGCTTTCTCGGTGAGCCGTGGTTTTTCGTTCCCTACCACACAGAAGAAGGTAAAGATAAGTCTCCTCGACTGCTGTCCACGGGTTTATTGTGAATAAGTACGAATCGGAAAGCCCGATAAAAGGGCGTATCGCGGAGATCGGATGGGCTTATATAATCAGCCAAGTGATGAAACGGGTCCTGATGCAGTCCGTTGGGCATAGAGATCGTTCTCAGTGGTGCGACTGTTCGCGGAATCGTGATTGCGATAACTTTCGAGGCGTTTGATTATTTTTTCGGATCAACCGTAAGATTTTTGTCGCGTTTATTGCGATGGAGAATATCCAGCGTGATGAAAAACATATTTCCAACTGCATTCTCGGAAAATAATGGCATTGCGTCTCGGTCTCTTCGATTGGATAAGGTTCTTGGAATCGTCTGCCACCTTCTTCTCGAGACCTAATCTGCTACTCTGATAGAAGTGTCGTGATGAGTTACGCAAACACCGCAGGAATATTATGTAATTACGCAAGCACTGCAGAAATGTTCTGTAATACACTACAGTGCAGTTTTTTTTTTTTTTTTTTTTTTTTTTTTAATTGTATTCTGCATCATAGTTTCCACCTGTACATACTATAGTAGCAAGCAGTATTCGTTGGGGTTGATTGAGAAGTCGTGAAAGCAAAGTAACTGGCGCATTTTGAATCGAGATATTATACTACCTGTACAACGATTTTAACTGTAAAAATTGAATAATCGCGAGATATTTCTCTGTTGCGATCGTTGTTGAAGTCGGAAACCACAGACGGTAGTTACTTCACCGTTTTCAATTCTGCGAAAAGATAGAGAATCGTGTCGAGTATATGTATATACATACAGGTGGAATAACGCAATAAAAAGACGTCGACGTGTATACAGAAAACAGAAGAGCGATCCTAGAAATCGATTAAAATTCGAGAAATCACTTTGAATGTACGTTCACGTATGCGTCTTGTGATTGAGACACACGCGAGATAATTGGCACTGCGTTCGCGAACAATTTATTGACCAATCACATCGTACGCGAAACGGTGATTGCTTGGGTTTTTTAGTACCTAATATTTAATGCTTTCTAATCAATCAATTATAAAATTCTTCAAACCGCACTAATGCAGGATCAATAAATCATTGAATCATCGGTTAATAAATCAATCCATCTATACTATTTCATTTGAATTACCCGTGTAATATAACAGATTAATAAAAAAATGTACCTTTTGATTTTATTGTTAAAAAAATAAGTGAATTTCATACATTGTTATTTTTTATCCTGAAATATTAAATAAGTACATTCTATTCGGGCTCTTTCTAAATTCCTTGAAATAAAAAGTTATTTTTAACGAGTAAAAAGAAAAAGAAAGTGTTTTCACATCGATTAAGAAATCATATAACTTTCTTGTCAATACTCATACTCAGATTCATCTATTAATAATTCAAGAGGCAGGCTATATAAAACTTCCGCCTGCCGAATCTAATACATAAATTTATGCCTGTAACACTCAACGCAGACAATACTCATTTGCATACCTTGATACTATTTTAGAAAACGATTTGGTAGTTTCACGCGACTAAATTATTGTTCATACGAATTAAGGTATAAGCTACCATAAAATATTCGCAATAATAAAGTTCAATAAATCAAATTACACAACGAACGAGTCCCTTGAGAATCCAGCACCAGCAACATAAACTATCCATCATCACCGATCGCCCCAACTATAAACATTAACTCCACGATAATTCATCAAACGCCAGCACCACACTTAGATTGAAATTATCAAACGGGCAGACTACCGCGATCGTCCCCAAGTCGAACCGCGTCAATGTACAAATTGATTAGCTTGATAAATCAAGCAAAACTAGGAACAAAACCTGGGATTGATTTACTCTGCATGATCAGATAAACTACAAAAATCATACAAGTTATCTCTTATAGATTTTTCTGAGTATACCCATCAAATCAACCCGCTCATCCATACGCGCGTATACGTTTAGAAGAAAACACACCACAATATCAATAGCACCGCGTACAAGTCATCGAGCGAGTCATGGCGTGATGGTGTATGTCAGAGAGTCTGTCGATCGACCGGTCGGTCGAGTGTATAAGTGAGAGACGAGTTGCATAAGAGATTAGAGCGTGAAAGCCGCAGCGCGAGCCTCGAAGGTATATATATATATATATATATATATATATACATTCATCGAAGCCACGGCAATAAACGGCAGTACGGTTGTGTGCACACGTATGTGTCCCGGGTGGCGATGGTGACGTCACTCGCCGTGTGGTCCTGGCATCTCTCTCTCTCTCTCTCTCTCTCTCTCTCTATCTCTCGTTGCTGCACGCATGTATGCGTACAATGTGCCTACGCGCGAGGAACAACTTTCCCCGTCGCTCGACTGTACGTATCACACACACACACACACACACACACTTTGTACGTATTAAACAAAGACACGGGGGAAAGAACAAAAAGTAGGTTCGAAAGAAATTGAAATCGAAGAAGGGCTTCTCCTCCACCGTTTTATGTATATCCTTTGCGAAAGCGTCGGGGTAATATGTAGATGCGCAAGGCACGCGGGATCGTGGTTCCTCTTCGGTGTTTAACTTTCTTTTTTCGTTTCTTTTTCCTTCGAACAACGAGTTTTTTTCCGTCTCGGGGTGTTTTGCGAGTGCTATACAAGTAGAACGAGTTATGCACGCACGCACGCACCCGCTTATTTCCTTGTCTTACGCGAGACTCGAGTTGACAAACGGTCGGAGCTGTTAGTTCCTCGTTTATTGACTGCCACCATTGATTGGAGTCTTGAAATCATTTTTTATCGAAAAACACTTGAAAATAGCTATTTTACGTGTATACGGTTTAAAGAAACATTCATTCTTAATAAATGGTTTCAGTAAAAAAAAGGTTTTAAAAAAATTTTCTATCTACAGTCTAATGTAGATTCTTCCCAACCTTCCATTTGCTGGTTAATTAAAGAGGTAATAATCATGACAGGCGTAAATTACAGTTACTGGTTAATCTTCAGGGATATAATTTCTTGGAAAAACTAATTATTCTCGGAATAAAAGCGAGAATGAATCACATTTTTCGAAATGCAGTACCTTGTCTATATTTAATATATTTTCATGGTGTACTTTTAATCTACATATCATTTATTGCCTTTTAAATTCCTTGTGTTTGAACTGCAGTTGTAGCCAAAACCCTCCAAAAAAAAACACGCCAAACAGATCCCAAAACTCTGTTCACAGAGGCAAAGTCGAGTAGTAGCCTTCTCAGCCGAGTAAAACGCCAGGAAGACAAGAAGGACGACAAGTCGTTCGAGAGTGAGATCTGCAACAACAAGGACGCCGGCGAATGGTTCAGGCTCGTGGCCGGCGAGGGTGACAGCTGCCGCGACGTGATCCAGTGCACGAGCTCGGGCCTCCAGGCCATCCGCTGTCCAGCCGGTCTGTACTTCGACATCGACAAGCAGACCTGCGACTGGAAGGATGCGGTCAAGAACTGCAAGCTCAAGAGCAAGGAGCGCAAGATCAAGCCCCAGCTCTTCACCGAAGAACCCCTGTGCCCCGACGGCTCGCTGGCCTGCGGCGATGGTACCTGCATCGAGCGGGGACTCTTCTGCAACGGCGAGAAGGACTGCAACGACGGATCGGACGAGAATGTTTGCGGTGAGTGATAGCGATCCCGATACAATACAAGCGTATTGAGTCTTGGGTGAATGACACTTTTCCATTCGCCCAAACGACCTTGATCAATAATCTAATTTTGGAAACGGCCTAGATGACAAAGAAAATATTGTTTTTCTAATTACTTCGAATAGTTAGCTCGTAAAAGTTGTCTCAAGTCATTCAAAGACATCCCTAAACTTTAAGATCATCGACAGACTTCTACAGTCATTCTTATTGGCATTTATTGACTTTGGAAATGAGACAAAGTCGTTCTGATATTTTCCCTTTGTTGGCCGTTCTAACTGTTCTGACTTCTGGAGTGCACAGCACCTCGAACGACCTTCTCCATCCCCGGAACGCCAGACCTCAGTCCCGCCAATACTGAACCACCTGACGATTCCACTGTCCGTTTACCTTCACAGACATGGATAACGACCCGAACCGTGCCCCTCCCTGTGACCCAAGCACCTGCACCCTCCCCGACTGCTTCTGCTCTGAGGACGGAACGACGGTTCCCGGTGACCTTCCCACCAAGGATGTGCCCCAGATGATCACCATAACCTTCGACGATGCCATAAATAACAACAACATCGGCCTCTATAAGGATATCTTTAACGGCAAGCGGAAGAATCCCAATGGCTGCGACATGAAGGCCACGTTCTTCGTATCTCACAAGTACACCAACTACTCGGCCGTCCAGGAGATGCACAGGAAAGGCCACGAGATCGCCGTGCACTCGATTTCGTGAGTTATTCTCCAAATTTATTTTTTCATTTCGTTGACGTAAACAGTTTCTATCCGATAGTTTTTCATTGGTGATTGCGTTGGGATGGTGTGAAGTAAAGAGTTTATATTAATTTGAAGGAGGCTTGAATAATTATTCAATTGCTCAATTCGACTTTATGGTTTTCTTTCTATGAAGCATCTACCAATGAATCAATTCCACAACTAATCCCATATCTTCAACTCCTTTGAACCCACGTACCGTATGCCAGGTGAGGCTTCTGAATTAAAAGTCGGTTCTTAGTGAAGTACAATGCACTATTGAATTACCATTTAATCCTTCTCTTGCTAAACTTTCTCTGGATCTAAAGAACGACAGACCCATCGGGCACCAACATGTTTTATCATCTTGTAAAGGTACACAGTAAAAAAAAAAGACGTGTGCTCTGGCTTTTTTGACAAACAGACACAACAACGACGAGAGGTTCTGGTCCGAAGCTACCGTGGACGACTGGGCCAAGGAGATGGCTGGCATGAGGATCATCGCTGAGAAGTACGCCAACCTGACCGACAACAGCGTCGTGGGCGTGCGCGCTCCGTACCTCCGCGTGGGTGGCAACAACCAGTTCACGATGATGGAGGAGCAGGCCTTTCTCTACGACTCGACCATCACTGCTCCTCTGAATGACTTGCCCCTGTGGCCCTACACCATGTACTTCAGGATGCCCCACCGTTGCCACGGCAACCTTCAGAAGTGCCCCACGAGGTGAGTTGGAATTGATAATTTAACGAGATGAAGCTTGCGATGGCCGACTATTAAGAAACGGTTTCGACGGACAGTTTTATGACGAAGATGAATGAAAATTTAGTAGTCACCTGATGCTCGAGCGCAAGTATTGAAATGGAGACGCAGTCGTTTCATATTCAATTTTTATTAATTATCCACTTGATCCGACAGCTAATCTGACGCTTCGAGAAAATAATATCAATATTTATACTTGTCTCTGAGCTGTTCAGAGCATACTGTAATCTTATGACTTTACCACGTGTGAGCCAAAATGATACAGAGATGGCTTTCGAGAGTTTAAAGTATCATGAGAACAGAGAGTATTGACTTTTTAAGGCAAGGTCGAACACATGTACTCGTGCCCACAGGTCACACGCCGTCTGGGAAATGGTGATGAACGAGCTGGACCGTCGCGAAGACCCGGAGAACGACGAGTACCTTCCCGGATGCGCCATGGTCGATTCTTGCTCGAACATCCTGACCGGTGACCAGTTCTATAACTTCCTTACCTACAACTTCAAACGGCACTACGAACAGAACCGAGCCCCTCTGGGTCTCTACTTCCACGCAGCCTGGCTAAAGAACAACCCCGAGTTCCTGGACGCTTTCCTCTACTGGATCGACGAGATCCTCAAGGACCACAGCGACGTGTACTTTGTGACGATGACCCAGGTAATCCAGTGGATCCAGAACCCACGAACCATCCCCGAGTCCAAGAACTTTGAGCCCTGGAGGGAGAAGTGTGTAGTCGAAGGTCCTCCTGCCTGTTGGGTGCCTCACTCCTGCAAGCTTACTTCCAAGGAGGTTCCCGGGGAGACGATCAACCTTCAGACCTGCGTGCGTTGCCCCAACAATTACCCCTGGATCAACGATCCAACCGGTGACGGTTTCTATTAAAACCCAACTGGGAGTAGCTTGATCACCGCGAATTATCACCTGCATCTGCGAAATACTCGTTCCTCGTCTGAACCGAGGTAAAAACATCAGAGGCCACACTGAACCACTTACATCCTTCGATCGCGCGCGCAACCCTACGTTAGAAGCGATTATTATTTTTCATTACTAATGTCACTGTGTCGCGGAATCGATGTGACTCCTGAAATTATTTTAACATCGTGGTTCACTAGATTGATGAGACTGAAGACGAATTATTTTTTTTATCGATTCGGGCTTTCTCTGGGGATTCAGAGGTTCGTAAGTCTTCGTCTCGTTGATTCTGTAATTCTTTATATTTCCCTCCTCTTTGATAATCAAATTTATTTAAACGTTACGAGAGAGCCGAGCAAGAGCTAAAGAAGATGTACAAGATGGCGGACTAGTGTGCGAATTGAGAAAATGTCCGCGAGTGAGACTCTGTTAATATAATTGTAGATGCGTTTTTACTATTTTTTTTTTTCTTGATCCATCACGTTCATTTTCCTTCCCTCTTTAGTAATCCCCTTTTTGTGTGGACTTATTTAAGAAAATACCCCTCCCCCTCCCTCTGCCTATTGCCACCCGCCCCCTCCACCCTCCTACCTTATTATGACTGAACTTATTTCTTCACTGCTCTCGTAAAATTCATTTCTCTTCTATTTCACTGTGTTTCCCAATTATCATGTTGTGTTGGCTGAGCAGGCCACTTAGAATTACCAAATTTTGTATAAATATCACCAGTGTGTACATTACAGTGCGAGCAGTTTGTACTGTTCTAGAACAAAATCTATAATAAAAGACTTTTTTAAATTTAATATATTTGTTAATTTCATGTTTTATTCTCCTTTTCCACCAGTTGAAATATTTTTTCTATTTAAAGGTATTTAATAATCCATCTTATTCTTTAAAAACTTTTTTTATAAATCGTAAAATTTATATTTGGTGTGAAAATGCATTAAAAGCATTAAAGTTATAAGTTTTGGTAAGACAAGGGAAAGCACAGAATATAATTTTGTCGTTAATTGATTATACACCACGCACAGATCTTTCAAATCTAATTAAGAAAAATGATAAAAAAAATTGTATTTACGTATATTATTCGTCACCATGTCCGTGGTTAGAAAAACTAGTCTCAGAAAATGGAGACAGCGCCAATTCTCAAACCTTAAGAATTTCGAAAACACTGCTGGTATTAAACAGCGAAAAAAATCCTGAATCGTAAGTTGCAAAACTTTACAATTTTGCAGAGCGAAAGTTATCATGAGAGGGGGAGAGAGAGGTGACGCATTGCCGCCACTGCGCGGCAACGACGAGAAGACAAGAGATGTAAAAATCGCCCGGCTGGCGCGCAGTTGTAGGCATCAGCCGCGAGTAGGTATAGAGATGGAAAAAAGAAAGGAGCTCCGACGGCGACCAGATAAGCCACGGGAGCAGAGTAGGTAGGTATGCAACATAGGCAGGAATTTCGTGATGCTGAAGCCGAAAATTTTTAGCAACGAGAATTTTCGCTTTGCTTAATATTTTTTTTTCCTTTTAATCCGATGCTTTCGCTTGGATCAAGATTTTTTGAGCTGTTCATTATTTTAAAAGCTGAATGTTATTAAAATAAATATTCATGGATAGAGCGAAAAGAATCCAAAAATTTTTTTACGTTATACTGCAGCATTTTAAATATTTAATATTAAATAAAAACAATTCTTAATAAAACTGATAAACTGCGAAACGCCAAAGTGCGGGATAAGCTAAACTTTTATTCGTGGTTTAACGTGTATTTTATATATTTAAGATGATGAAATGGAATTTATAAAAAATTTAAACAAAATATTGACCTATAAATAAAATTTCATAATACGTACACATCGTCCTCACTTTCTACTTGAAATCATTAGTAGTTATAACAGAAATTAATAGTTTTTTCCACTTTCAATGCAATGTAGAGACATCAAAAAATCATGCAGTGAAATAATATTTTATGTAATAGTACTAAAATATTGTACTTCCATAAATACATCGTACGCACATGCCTTTTTTTCCACCCAAACATTATACTTTCAAATAATTACGTATAACACTGGAATTAAAAAATAAAATTTCATATAATATTTTAAAATAAGGCTCTCTCGACGCAGACTAAATAAAAGTTGGAACGAATGCCTGATTCTTTTCTCAACATTCCCACTCACATAAAACTTGAGCCAACTAACTATTCCCTGCAAGTAGTAGAGTAATCCGGAGTTTCAGCACAAAAGTGCAGCCCAAGATAAGAGAAATATAAAAGGAGAGCCAAGTCTATAGGATCACAGAAAGCAAAAGTAGTAGTCATTCCTCAGCCTCTTGAATACACTCAAGCCACCGACAACGACGACGACAGCGATTGCATTCCGATGTCTCCCGTGAGGTGCTTTCTTTGCGCCGGTGCCATTTCCATGCCATTACCAGAATATCTTTTTCCTATTTCATTTCTTTTCGTCTTTTTTTCCCCTTCTTTATACACGTATGTTCCGTTTCGAAGAAGGATTTCGTCTCGATCGAAAGTGGCCGCGGCGCATCGGCAGGCCAGTATTTTCATTTTAATTTCGCCTCGGGCTGATGATGACATTTTTGACGATCCTCGCGGAGAGCCTCTTTTATTAAAATACGCTCCTATCGGATGCCGGCTCTCCTGTCGCGAGAGCAGTTTATTAAGTTTCTTCCTTGAGAATGAAGATTACTCTGAAGACGCGTTCCTTGACTTTCTGTTACAATAAAATTGCAAAGTAATGAATAAATGTGGAGAAGATGATAACTAAAAATTGTCGATCATAATGCGATTTGTTAGTGAATTACTTTTTTTTCTTAATCACAAATCCCAAGATGAACTCGGACGAAAGACAAAAAATCTGAATTTACATTCGATCAATTCCTCACGCTCGTAATCATGACAAAAGTACGTAAAAACCCAGATTCAAAAAAAAATATACAAATAAAACATAACTAAATATATTTATCACCAAATTATGGAGTACAACAATTTTTAATATTCTTCTAAATGATGTGAATGAGGGTCAGCAATAGTGAACGTTGTTGTAAATAATTAAATAGTTTGGTGACTTCTTATTTTATCATTCACGTATGAGATATATATAGTCATCTAAAATTTCTTGTTCGTTAATAAAAGCGGTTTTTTAATAATATTTTTACTTTTTTTTTTCATTTACAATTATTCAGTCATAATTTTACCTTCAATTAACCTCGAAAAGTCTGTCTGCGAAATTACTTGCAAGTAGAAACAGTCTAGTTAAGTAAGACATAGACAGGCAAAGAAATGATACTGATCGGATGTAACCTCATATTTACTCGAATTTTATGATTTTAAATTCACGGATACTATATACAAAAAAATCTAGTGAATATGTTCACCTTTACGATAGATTTTCATTCATGCAGATATTTTTACAAATAGTACGTTAAAAATCGATCTCGAAATTCCATCCATCCCACCACCGAGATAAATCTGACACCAGACGAAAAAGCAAATTAAATAAACACGCACAAAAATAGCAGCCTACGCAAACCAGAAATCGGGTTCAGTTTATGAAAGGCTTACTGATGAAAACCGCAAACCCACTAACTATGTTTGTCCATCATTGCCCAAGTGATAAAACACACCTGTTAACGTTTACGGCACACCATAAAATGTAAGAACAAGCCAACGATGACGACTACTACGACGACGACGACAATAATAACAACAACAACAACAACAATAACAACAAGAACAACAAGTGAGTCACGCGGGAGCGTCAGCGTTACTAATAAAAATCTAACTTCTGCCTCGTCGACAGGCCATCGCGATTTTTAACTACCATTCACAGTACTGCTGAATACTATATTTATTATTCATTCGGCAACTACTCTCCTCGTTTGCTATTTTGTTGAAATTGATTTCTCGTCTAAAGGCTTGCGACGTACAACAAATGCATTAACATACTGTTGAAAAATCGAGTTTAAAAACAGTTCGACAACCCAATAGCCTTCAAGATTCCGTTGCGGAGAAAAATACAGCAAAAAATCAGGCACTCGTTTAACAATATACATACATGTTAATGTATATTCAGTTACACCTGCACAATTCGCTGTAGTAGGTATGCACATGGAAACACTGCAGCGACTCATGCTTCCTATTTGGAGCCAGGAATTGCGTGGATCGTCGCCGTCATCTACTGGACTATAGAGGAGGAAGAGGAGGAGGAGTACTGCTGCACCCACACTGTTCTTGTATATGTATACATGTGTACAAATTCTCCTTTTGTTATTCATGAAAACAATGACGAGTTTCATCATGGGCGTTAGGATGAGGAGGAGGAGGAGGAGGAAGCGGAAAAAAGGGAGAGAAAAGCTTTTAAGTCGAGAGCTTTCTATTTCGGCCACTGTTAAATAAAATGGGGAGAGTAAGGGAGGGGTATGGAAAACCAGAGAAAGAGAAAGAGAGAGGAAATTGATTAAAAAGTTATGAATCCTCGACGATTCTGATGAGCCGCCGGTAGGTGAAAGCTAGTAATAACTAGGCTGCATTGTTTTTTCTTTCGCTCCATTGGTATAAGTATACTTAGTTTATGAAGAGGAGTGGGTAGGTGTAAAAGAAAGTTGATGGCGAGAATAGTTACTGGGATGAATAACCTGACCATTTAGTTTTACTAATTTTATGTACAATCGGTACAAGAGTATAAATTATTCATGTATCAGATACTTTTAAAAAAAAAGTGTTAGAATGATCAGTATGAGAGTTACCGCTCAAAATTCCTTAACAAGTGAAAAATACTTGATAAAACACAAACCCCTAAACACTAATAATATAATAATTATAATACACTAATTATATTATTAGACTAAATACATATATTTGTCTACGAATTTAAATTAATTCCTTTTTTTCCTGTAAAACAATGAAAGAAGAGCCCTGATTCCGCTTCCTGCAACAAAAAACGCCTCCACAGCGACGAACACAATAATGACACTGTAGGCATCAGAGGTAACTCGGTGAAAACACCCTGCGTAAAAAAAAGAGGAAAAAGTCGCGTTTCAAAAATTACTTGGTCGTAATTTCACGAGTGGAGAGAGAGAGAGAGAGAGAGAGAGAGAGAGAGAGAGAGAGAGAGAGCGAGAGAGAAGTGCTTACGGTCGCGTAATGGGAAACCAGAGAGCCCGAGTGAGTTACGCGCCACGGCCGAGGATATCGCGTATACCCGCGCCTCCTGCAACGTGTAATTCAGTTGCCCCGCGCGCGATAGATATTGAAGCGCTTTTTTTTTCTCGCTTAAGGTGACTTTTTTTTCTTTTTTGTTCGCACTGTCGAAGCGAATGTGTGGTGTGTACGTAGGTACATAATACGTTACGTGAATGCGTAATAGCCGAAGCGGAAGTTTTTGAAAGTGTAACGTCCGAGTTATCGTTTTTTCTTTTTTTTTTTAATATCAATAAAATAGGTCAGTACGGGTAGTATATATTTTGTTATAAATTGAGCTTAAAAGAGCTTGAGCAGATATTAAAGTACTGTTGAGATGAAGCAAGATGAGGATAAGGGTGTAAATTATAATAACAGGGCAAATTTATCTTTTTTCTTTTTAAAAACTCATAGCTCAAACAAACGCCATAGCGGACTCTTTTGCGTGGCTATATATGCCAACGTTATGAGACTGTCTCAGGCACTTTTGCGCTAAGCGCGCGTGACTCCGTTTTCAATTTATCCAACGAGACTTTGCTTTTTTTCCCCAATTTAAAACTGAATATTGTGCTCAAAAACTTTCCATTTCATGAATAAGTAGCTGGGGATTAGTTCAGATCGAAAATAAATGCAGCAAGAAAAAGAGTCGAAACACCGGTCGTTACGTGGTTCAATCGGTGAAGCGAATTATATTGAACCTCGTGGATTCATGTACAAAACAAACTGTTTTGTAATGTGAAAGACACTTCTGGCACTACGAATGATGTGAATCAATCATACATAATTAATACCAGGCGAGTACACCCCTTACTTTTTTCTCTCAAAAACTCAAAAACAGCCACAAATTTATTAATGGTCGTTCGCAGATCTCAAAGAAGAGACTTATCAGCAGCCAAAAAAAAAAAAGCGAGTGGAAAAAGCCTCTTGCAAGCATGTCCTGTGAATCAAAACTCGCCAGTATGTATACTACATCCGCGCTATATTTTCGGTACCGCAAACAACGCCAAGACGCCGGGCATCGCGAAAATCCGTGGTGCGTTCGAGTGCGATCCGAAACGGATTCACGCGCGTCGCGCTTTCAGCGGAGAAAAGAGAGAGCCAGTGGCAGAGAGAAGAATAAAGAGATTAATGATGGGCTCCATCGGGGACACCAGCACGTGTTTTTTATTTCGCGCTCGCCTGAATCGAGTGTACGTGTGTATGTGATGCACAAAAGAGCGCGAGTGAGTGTATGTGTATCTCTGGGAGACTCTTTTTTTTTTACGGCCGATTTCAATCGACTTGTTTTTCACTTTTACAATGCTCACTAACGTCGACTTAACGCGCGGGACGAGCTTAACATTCCACGGGGTGGCGGCGCTTTCGAATTCTTTCGGTTGTGCGCGTAGTGGTGCCGTTTTTACTGCACACGTATAATACGTAAGATGCGATTTTGAAGGTGAAAGTGATGATTGATTTTCATTCTTTATGGATGATTTTAATGACACGCGTACGAGTGCAGGAGTCGAGTAGAGCACAGGAGCGTTCGAAACTTGGACTACATCGTATTTTGTTATTCAATGGAATTTTCAGATCAAATAGTCGAATAACGCAAACGTATTTCTCGCAGTTTGATCAAAATTGATCCTCTCGAGGCACGCTACATTTTTCATCTCCACAAAGATTATACGTATCGATAACCAATTTTATTCCGGCCTTACCGCATCGTGTTTCATTTTGACACACATATCGATAGCTTTTTTTTCTATGTTTCAAAAATGTTATGCATCGATGTATTTCTATTTTTCGTACACTAGATTTTTATAATGGTAATATAAATACATGTTGTTTTGTTACAATGATGAATGGCACGTACATTTTTACTGTCTTTTCATTTGTAATTGTAAGAAAAAGTACAGAATCACGATAGTCATCGGAATACGGCCTAGGAAGAAAGCCAGAACTTAATTCAAGGAAGTCCCAAACTTTCTCGTTGTAATACACGAGATAAGTTAAAGGGAAGCGAGGCATCACGAAAAAGCCTGTTGATTGATTCAATAACGCCAACGTCCAAAGTGTCACCTGATTTATATTTCATTTCTCAACATCTGTTTTTTGCAGGCTTTTGTCGTAGCACACAGCAATTCGGCACTTATATACTTTTTTTCGTTTACATTATATGATTTTTAGCCGTTACTGACACTCAAAAGTACGCGATATAGTAACAAAAGCCGCCTGACTTGTATACCTCAACATTCGATATCCTCATCAGAGATCATCGCCAAAAAATATCAAAGCTCTCCCGTGTAAGGGAAAGCCATCGTCCACTAAACTCCATACCACCTGGACAGCAGAAGCTGCAGCCGCAGATACTTCCTCCGTACTTACTATACTTATTGGACGTGTCATACAAAGAGACATCGGTAAACCACCGCGGACGCAACCCACTAGGTCAGTAAGCCACCTGGCGAACACGTGCCCGCTCTCCTATATCCTAGCCACTGTGCACGTGTGGATTTTGTGTGCGGATAACCGAAGCAGACGCGAGAAAGAGCGATTGGCCGCGTTAAGTATTGCCTTTCAGCGAACTATAACACCTGGTTAAAACTTTCCGATTTGGTTTCAAAAACTCCAGTTTGGCAAATATGGCGTGAATCCCAATGTTTTTACAATTGCAAAATCTGGAGTGTGCATATTAAATAATTTCCATGCAGCAGATCTTAAAATATGAAGAAAAAATAAGTAGAATCAAAAAGGCTCATCTGATACTATTAATATGACGTATTTTATGCTTGCGGAGGTTGTACACAGAAGAGTCCAGGAATGCAAAACCAGTCACAGAAAAACCAGGAGAGGGAGACATAAGTATATGATTGATCGAGCCATCGTATTCGCGATCTGGCGCCAGCTGATCTCCCGACGGCGTGCGGCGTACCTGTATGTATATAATATGTCTGTACAGATGCGTATATGTGGTAATGCGCGAGAAGAAATAGGTATAGGCCTTATATTAGAAATGTAAATCGGAGCTCGGAGCTGCCGAGGGATATACTCACACATGCGGTATCCGAGTATAGAGATGCGGTTGCAGGTCGTAAATTATAGAAGCGAAGAAAGCTTTCTTTTGGGTTTTCGTGTGGTATAATTATGATGATGGTAATGATGATGATGATATGATGTCCTGGAGCACTGCTCCATATCTTCTTTTTCGTTACTTTCTTCTTTTTTCCCGTACTCTTTTAGTTCCTTTTTTCGTTAAGTTGAGATTCTATTACTCTTATCTACTTTATTAGTGTAATACCGTGATAATCTAACTTGAAAGACTTTTTAGCTGGACTGTAAATTTGAATAAGACTTTGGGATATGTTTCCTCACGCTAGTACAGAAAATAGGACATCGTCCTCGGCTATGAACTTCTGTAGTTATAACGATAATAACCATCGAAATTGTGCGGGCTTCAAATCGAGGAACGGGAATCAAAGAATATTCATCCCTCTGGTAAATTTGGAACAAGCTCTTTAATTCACAAAGTAATTTTCTCATTTCACTTTAGCTTTCTCGCCTTATCAAATAGAGTTATGATACATTGCATGCAGCTAGATAATATACTTCGATGTGTTTCGATAATTTGCCATAACTTTGAAACAATATTATTAAGGTAATGTTAACTGTCGATAAACTGACAGAACTGATCTATCATACACGCGTATCTCCACAAATCTATTTTTTCCGTTTGATAATATACTTGTTGCCTTTTTTTTCTAATTAAAAAGTAAAAGTTACCCTCTATGAGTGTGTCCACTCCTACGTATTGTGCGGCCAGTCCAACGTTTTCTCTGATTTATTATTACACATTGTGTTGCTGTCCGTATAGTAAACAAGTGTCCGTATACAAGTGGACGAATATGCACTAAGTCACTGCACTTTTCATCTCTCTCCAGGGTGTGGCACATTTTTTAATGGCTAGACGACAACTTGTTTTACCGGTGACATTTCATTCGGTCTACTTAAGAACAAACAATTTTTTGCACATTGTGTTTGGAGAGGGAAAGTCTCCATGAATTTATTGGCAAAGAATGAAGCTTAAATTATGCTGAATGATGTGTATGTACATGTAATCATGAAAAAAAATTTGGTTGATGCAACCAATAAATGATTGCAAAATTTACAACCAAATCGATGGCATGACTAATTAGTCCAAACAATTTTCTGTGAACAATTTTTTCATTGCACACAGTTAATATTAAAAACAATAACTTTTAGCCAACTGTTGAATAATACCGACTTCTTATGTTGCTTGCACGCAAAAAACTTGTTTAAAAAAAAATATGATAAATCAACGAGAGAAAGTAGTGGAAATCTGAAATTCCTAGTGAATTTTTCCTAGAAATGAAAAACTTTCTATGCCCGTAGGCTGTATTAAATTACCAATTCAAAATTCGAACCAATGTACAAGATGTAATGTAGATAAAATGATTAATTGAAGTTCCAAAATCAAGCGAAAGCTTAATTAAATTAAATGGCTAATTTGTAGCTTCAAATCTAATTTAAAAAGAATGCAACATTTTATATCAAATGGACAGTGTGAAATAAATTGTATTGATTAAATTCTTAAGAAAAATTACTTGAAAAATCAATAAATTATGGAGGTGTGCATATTTTGTACTTGATACGTTAAGTCAACAAGTACAAATTTATAAAAATAACTGATGATCCGAGAATCTTATTTGAAGAAAAGAACAAAAAAATAATAATGGAGCAAATCATGTCTCGAGTCACAATAAATTTGGTACGAGCAATTTAGTAAGACCAAACATAAAGCCACCGTACCCCACATTGGATCAGCTCGCATTACTTTCGATTTTCATACATACTCGGTTTCCCCAAGAATTTGCGTACTCATACACGATGAGCCTCAACAACGTGGTAATAACGATAAGCTATAAGTACACAACAACATTTTCACGGCGCTCCTCACACCCACGCTTTCATGCGATAATCTTGAGATCTGCTAAGAACCTTTATCCAGTCTGCACTCGAGTTGGTAAGCAGATACTTGTTAAATGTCCTCACATATACCTAAAGTGGCGTTTAAGTACAGACAGAAGCACATCAAGACTTCCAGCTACGGAGTCGTCCTTCGAGACCAGTCAAGGACACACGGTAATTTCGTACTGAAAATCCTGGATGCACGGGACAAGACGAACATGGATAAATTATTGATATTGCACCAAAAAACGAGGGACACGCAGAAATGAAGAAGTTAATTGTAATTTCTTACTCAATTTTTTATGTTCAATGACGTTTCAATAACGACATGTGTATTTGAAACAAACAACTAAACAAAATGCATACATACTTATTAGGTGAATACTTTGTGAATAAGTAAGCACAAGACATGTTGAATGAAAGATCAATACGCCACGCGATAAATTAGACCTTTATCTTTATTGAAATGTCTCTCAAGTGTAAAACAAACGCCTCAATCAATTAGTTGAATCTCTTCCTCTCTCTTTCCCGAGAGTAATCAAATCAGCACGTATGCATGTACATAGTACATAGTACATAGTACATAATGTATGCGTAGTAAACGAGCGCTCTCGTTATCCTTTCAGACGTAAAATCAAGTAAAAGTAAATTTATTTCGCTAGCATAACAGATAACACTTTGTATTATAAGTAATATTTATGATCATTTCTTTTTCAAGGACGACTTACTCCTATGTTAGTTAAGAGTAATGTTTATTTAATATTTATCAAAGGCGAAAACGAAAACGTATACATAAAATTATTTAAAAATCAAGGAGTGTTTTTTCATGTAAAAATTTTTTAATTCATCATCGTTTCATTAAGTAAACATTTAATCAAATAAATATGACTACTTTTAGTTGTACAATTGAAATTTAATTAGCTTGTTTATATATAGCTTTGAATGAGAGTGTGTCGCCTACGTACCTCATCAGAACTGTGAGCATGGAATTGAAAAACGTAAAATTAAAAAAAAAATATTGGCCACTGCAAAAATTAATTTCACTTTTACATTTATTATTTTATTGTATTAGACCAACCCAAATGCGCTTCGCGCATTTTTATTCGTAATCTATAGGTTATTTATAAGTCTTTTAGTGAGTGCCAATAGAATCACGTTATTTTTATGTGGCCAACCAATCAGAATCGTTTTTATCTTGGCTTCACTCAAAGTGGTTCATTTTTTTAAGATAGGAACATATTTTTTATTGACAGATCAAAAGCTAAAATAAATGTACATTATTGACAGTATACAATTCACACATTGACAAATTTTTCTGAAATACAAATTACATCATAAACACTTCTACGATAAACGCAATTATCGATATTGAGAAACAAATTAACAACAGCATGATAAGTTGTGATGAAAGTAAATTTTCATGTGTATTGTCTTCATGTCGGGAAATGATAACTTTTTTTGTAATTTTCGTGAACCAGAAGGATTGCGAAATACCAGACTCATGGATAGCTTGAAAGTTTTTTTCCAGTTTTTCGACAAAAGGAAATCCTCTTTCGACTAGCATAAATAATCGGGTTCCCATAAGTGTTGGCTCCGCTATTTTCATCACTGGCTTCCGGTTTGAATAGATATACATTTTAGTGATAAATTCAGCATATGATTTTAACACGACACAACCAGAACTAAAATTCTTTAACAAGAAATCAATACACTGTCTATAATTTTTTATTTCGTGAGTTTGCAGTATTACACTGGATACGTTCTTGTCATTCGAATAACTGAAAAGTTCCCTATTATTACGGATGTAAAAAAAAGTAATTTCGGATTTATTCAAGTCCTCTAATGTTTTAAAAGATATTTCTTCACTTCTTACCTTTGCTTCCAAAAAGGTCGAATAAAACTGTAATGAATAATAATATGATACTAAAATCAATGTTACCATAATTATTTTATAATATATTCTATTGTGATTTGTGTTGACGGATACCCCAAGAATAATTTGTATCGCCCATAATATTTGTAATTTAAATTTATCATGGTTTAAGAAGTTTAAGATTACAATAAACAGACAAATAAAACCTGGTATGACAAATAGGTAGATCAGAAGATCGGTCGGAACATAAAATTTACGTTTAAATAGTACTGGTACTAATGCTACAAGACTATCTGTCTTGAAACATAAATCTATGGCATGTACTTTCAAAGATTGAGGAGTTCCGTGATAACGATGGGAAACAAAAGACGCAATTGTCATGTTTGATTTTCAGCTTATCAATTTTTTCGATGAAAAATTATAAAACTCATCGACTGTTCGGTTAGTCAAGTCAAACATATCGAATCGATAAGAAAAATTCATATTATCCATTGCTGTAAAAATAGCAGGATCATTAAATCGTACAGAATTTAAATATGAATTTGTTTTTTTATTACATTGAATGCTGAAGGAGCTATTGAGATTATTATAGCAATACAATTGCAGAGTTGCTGGATACTTGTGAACATTCTGTAACGTATTAAGAAAAATACTTGCACTGAGATTAAACTCCGTTTTATTGTAAATTTTTGTAAACGGATTGTAGGAGTAAACAAATGCACTGTAGAACTTCCTATTTGATAAATCTACTTGAGGATTCAATCTACGTTCCGGAGCATTTGAATTTTTATGTATTCCTAACACAGAAAAGTCAGGACAATTTTGTTCCCAAGAGTACTTTAAGATATTTTTAATAATACTGTCAGACTTTTTGAAAAAAATATAAATGACTAAACATTGTGGTCGCGGTGCTACAGGTGAGACATCAACAATACGATTTATGAAACGTTTGAATCGACGAGTACTATTTATGGTGATGTAATAGCTGTTGTTAAATTCTTCACCCAATACTATAAGGTAGAATAAAACTTTTCTCGGGTATGTGTATTTTGATAAAGTTTGAAAATGATTAGATGAATCTGAAACATCAAATATTTCAACAGAAATATTGTAGTTGTATAGATGAAAGAGCAATTCGTTTTGTAATTCAAAATTTTGTTGATCATCACTTAGAACTACAACTTGGTGAAAAGTTACATTTGACGCTAGAAATTCGGTGATTAACTTCAAATGATTTTCTTGAATCGCCCATATTGAAGTTTGTACAAGTACAAAAATAACGGAGAGCTGGTTAAAAATCAACATGTTTGCACAAGATTCTTCTACAGACTAGTTCGACAGGGCATCCTAGTTTTTCAAGTAAACTAAAAATCGACTAACATCGATCGATATGGTATAATTGTACAGACAGGCTTATATATTTTACAAGGATAATTACTGAGTAGTATTATAGAAAATTTTTCCACGAAAAGTAGTATATTAAAAAGCAAGGACAGTATTGGAACTAATCAATTTTTATCGTTAAAAATATGCACCACCGCTTCTTTTGAACACACATTATTCTATAACGATGGATACGTATTAACATTTGAAAAGCAATCCCCTTGCAGGAAAACCACCGTGTTTATCAGTTATTTTTTAAGCTAGTTTCATCTTCCGTTATTTGCGAAAATTACTTTTCAAACGGCTCTTTTTATTTCGAGCGCCGAATCATGACCATGCAGGTCCGCAGCTGCAGCTGTATGAGAGACTAGTAGCGGACTTTACACATGGCGGCAAAAGCACTCTCGATCATTTTTAGCTGCGCACGGCGCATAGTACAGCGTACAGTGGAGGCGCGGGTTGTACGAGCATTCCATTAATGTCACGTGCACACACTTGCCGAGGAAAGACGTCGGCGACAGCTCTTGCGTAATAAAAGCCCAGGGTGTAACGGGATAGCCCCGGGGTCGAGCGAGTAGGTGTACCTATACACACGTACAGGAGGGAGTCACCGTTGCAACAGCTTAGAAACGTGTACATTGATATATACATAGAGGGAGCGTCCAGAAGGTGTATACCCGTATTATATGTATTTAGGTACCTCCATCTGTACGTGTATTATATTTTTATACGAGGAAACCAATCACCTATAGTTGATCGAAACTCGTCTGATGGTGCAGCTTCGTGTACTTCTTTGTTCTGATATTTCTTACAGAAAATAGATGAGAAAATAGATTATTTTGGGTCCCATTCTGTTGGGCATCAATTTGATGATTTCTCGATTTTTAATGGAACAAATACTTAATCTTTTTCTTCTAGTTCCGTAATTAATTACTGTTAGATATTAACTGAAGCTTTAATATATTTTATAACCTGAATTTTAACCGTGATAAAATGAGTTAAAAGAAACAAAAAAGCTCGAAAGCTAAATTAAACAATCTAGATAACCAACGAGCCATGACGGAAAGCTAAACCGAATTCATGCATAATTCTTACCTCGAGGGCAAACCTTTTTTTTTTCAAGCACAACAATTTTGTAATAATCGTTGGTTTTTATCGTGGAAGTAGATCGATACTTACCTGTGTTTTTTAAAAACGAGTCGATGTGAAAAATCCAACAAAGAAAATTCTACGCGACAGGTTGTCGTTGCTCGCAAGAAATATAATTTTTTTTTTATTATTATTTCGTTCGTTCACATATCAACGAATCATGTATTCCTAATGAGTATGCTAATGAGAAATAAATTTAATTCGCCGACGACGCTGTAGAATATACCACTATATCCACCCGGGGGATAATTTCGCCAATCCGGACTCTGCACGTGTATCGATCGAGCTGGAACACTGATAATGCGACATTGAATCCGAGAGCCGAGCTGTGAAAATCGCCGGGCCCGATCGGACGACCTTGATATAATTTAATACGCCGGAATCCCGATGAATAACTCGAAACTCCAAAATGCGCGATTATCCATCAACGGCGCGCGTACGACTTATGGAGGCGTTACTCGTTTAATTTATATTTTTGCCTCCCAGCACTGTGCGCGAAAGAAGCTCACCCCACCCCCCGTGAATCTTGCAGTTTCTAATGAAACGCGTTATGAAACTTCGGTCCCACCTTTGCCCTTCTCTGACCTCCGATCAAGAATACGAGCGAGCATACGGGCGGGAATCCGAGTCGCTCGTTAGAATCAGAAAGAATTAAAACAACGCTTACGAAAAAGATGAGGGGAGAGGGCCGTTCTCCGCACGCGATGTCGAACGCGAGATTAGAGCTCGATCGTGCGCTGCACTTGCACTTATAATGCCATGCACCGCGGGTCGGTCCTAGCGAGCGGCTTCTGAGAAAGGGAGCGTTTTGTAAGGTAAGATCGAGCGCAGAGGTGCAGCAGCAGCAGCAGCAGAGTGACAGTGAAAGTCCATATATATACCAAGATGCACCGCGTGTAGGTACCTCGTACGGGTTGCGAGCGAAAATACAGAAGATCGAACGGATTGCCAAGGCTCTCTTGGGCAACGTTTTCTGGGGTCGATCTTTTCGTTGTAGGAAAATGAAACGCTGTTAAAAAGCTGAGCGGATAAAGTAACATGATTTTCACAATGTCATGAGGAAGCAGATCCGTTTAGTGTACAATTGAATATGTATACTTCTGACAAGTACAACAGTAAAAGCATCCACACTTGCGAAGATGAGTGAATGTCAAATAAAATGACATCTTCAATGATGAATACGCATTCGCAGATTTCAAGACGTTGACCCTACGCATCGCACTAAAGTACCCATCATTCACTCTACAAGAGTACACGGGGGTTTTTCGGTTTCAAAATCAAAGAGCCACGAATCCCCGCGACCCATCCAGAGCCCCTATGCTTACAGCAAACAAAAAATTCACCAACAACACCCACGTATTTCTCACAGCCCAGACGCCGCGCGTGCACATGTAAAACACGGCGTTGCGCAACGCCCGACACCTCGAACCGCGTAAATTACTCGCGCCTGTGCAGCCGCGCTCCGATCGAAACAGCGGTGGCGGGCATTAAAATGCCATCGGCCCCGCCGCCGTCTGCAATTTACGACGCCGCGCAATCCCCTGCGCGGTACCCTGCATGCATGGGTATACTCTTTTCCCCGCGTCGCCGCATCATGCAAACGACCCGCCATTGTCCGAAGCGCCAATTACCGTCATCCCTGCGTGTATACGTATCTGTATGTATAACAGCAAATTTTCCCCAGCGCCGCGAACATCTGCACGCGGTAACGCGAAAAAAGAGCGCCGCGAGAGTGATGGCCGTGACCTTGCAGTACAGTCCCTCTCTCTCTCTCCCAGCGCACGGGCTGACCCGGGACCGCTCGCACTGCGCAGGTGAAAGAGCGAAGAGCCGGATCGCCTCGTGATGCTTTTTACTTTCGTTCGCTCGCTCGCGCGTCCGCGCGTGTTGCAGCTTTACGAGGCAGTCACGGATGTACGGTCCGCCGACTTCTCTCTTCCCCCGGACGGGCCGAGCGATCGGTTCTGCAGGGAGGCTGAAAATATACTACACCCTGTTGGCTGTTTTACGTGTGTGCGAAAAAGTTTCTGGAAGCATCGAGCGGACTATCTTCGCCGCTCTGATTGACTCGAACACTCGACTTCAAACACGAATACATCCCCCGGTGGATTTTCAGGCTCGCGAACGAACGTTTTTTCCGATTGCCGATGATTTTCACTCTAACTTTGCGTCGAATGTAAGAAATATATACACGACGATTGGGAAATACTATTTTTACTCTTCGGTGTATGGTGTATAATGTAATACGTACATTAATCGCCCAGCCCAAAAGATTGTACGTGAAAGCCTTGAAAGGAGTTTCCACTTTTGTGTGTGTGTGTGTACGTGGGCTGGCGTCGGTCACAAAAAAATACTCATAAACCAAGGCGCTGGGTGTATCGAGGGGAGACAACTCAACTCAACAGTTTTCTTCCTCGACTCTGTTCCTCCCAAATGATCACACGGGCATTACCGAATCCTATATCATGTATTCACACGCATCGGCACATTATCGAGCTGATACCTGTATCGATACCCATACACACACACACATACACACTCACGACACCGAAATTATTCAGCTGAGATATCGTACGGCCCAAAATTAGACTTACATGAGTTAACGGAAACCTGAAGACCAATGTATATTCACCCGAAAATAGGAATATATATATATATATATATATATATATATATTTCGAAAGCTAATAATGTACCCGACCCTCGTTCACCGTGGGCAGCATCCATTCCGCGTGATACTCGTGTCGTTTCGTAATCAACCAATATCGAGGATAGCACTTTCTCTCCTCTGGTTTGTGCATGCATTAATACGCGGACGCGCGGAGATGACTCTTCTTAAAACTTACACGCATCGTCGTCGCCATTCCAACGTTGTACATAGGTGTAGGCATCAGAGATACGATCAGCTTACGCTCGCCGAGCCATTGTAATATCAACTCACATATATGCATCGGTACGCGTATTCTTGGCTCGTCGGCCCACAAAACCCCATAACCATTCCCACCACGAACCTTCATACTCTTCCATTCATCAAAACGAATTTTTTTTTATACGGCCTTTCATCGCCTTTCCCACAGAACCAACAATATATATATATACATTGTACCTGGCTAAATATATTATACACTCTACACCAGTTGCCCATCCTCTCTTTCGAAACCCCTATTTGCTTAATGCAGCAACTTCGATGTACCTATGATAATGCTTTCGCCGCGAATGCGCGCGCTAAAGTGTACACTGCTGCGTTACGAAGAAGTTGCCCAAAAACCGTCTGTCGCTCGAGCATCTTTTTTTACGACGCATACATATTTTTGGATGATGCACAGGAGGCAGAGCTTGCAAAAAGCTCGAATTTCATTATCCCATCCTTCTTCTCGGACACACGAATATTATACTTTGATGGAGTATTACCGGAGAACGGGTGAAAGCCACCAGGCGTCTCGGCGAGCCGGCAAGGTCGTGGTCCGGAGCGGCCCCAGCTTCTCTTTTACTGACTGCGCGCGGCGGAGTACACGTCACGTGAAAACGTAGCGAAATTACCCCGTACTCTCGTTTGAAACGTCTCGATCGACCCACACTGGTTCACAGCAATGTATTTATAAAATATGCATTTGCGAAAATCTTTTTTTCACGCACAACTTTTACGCGGTTGAAACCTTACATGATAAGATATATATATGTGCGTGAAGTGTCATCGTACCCATCGCCGATGAGGTAAGATTAGAAGCTGAAGTTGAGAAGAGCGAGCAGAGGAATATTCTTATTTTGGTTTATGTAGCGGATCCGAGAGCCGAGTGGGTTTTTTCTCCCCTTCTTTTACGAAGTTCATGTAATACATGATCGTAAAGCAGCGGAGAGGATTAATTTATGGATCAAAGAAAATTTTACGAGCCATCTTTTTTTTCGGATTTATGATCTTCCTGGGGGACTAATTTCACCTGCTTAGGTAACACCGAGTGTTTTAATCCTTCGGGATGATCGTCTTTGGGTTTCGGATCGTTCAAAGGATACATATGTTTAAATTACGAAAAAGAAAGTCGGGAATTATTTTTCATGCATCTCTGTCGAGAAAATTCAAATAGGCCTCCGCGTGCAGCGTATTACCATGCGTGGATGAGCTTGCATTAGTTCGTCAGCTTGCAACACTGTGGAGACCAATCATCTGCATCTGACCTACAAAATTTTAATATATACTGATGATCGTGGATATCTTTGGATTGTTTTTAATTTACTCTTGACACTATACTGTACTATACTACTGCTGTTGAATATAAGAAACACATGTTTCTATTCTAAGCGCACCGAGTAACATAAACGACCCAGCATATTATCACATTTTGTATTAAAGTCTGGCTCAATACTTTCACTTCATTATTTTGTAAGAGAATAAACTGGTTGAATTTAAATGATCATGAATAAATACTAATTTTAATTTAATTCATGTTTCGTACTATATCAAAGGCGAAGTCTCGTGACAATAAACCATACGTGAAATAATGTTTTAACTACTTTACTGTTTGCAGCCTAATTTTTATCGTTCAGTACAACGAAAATCACTGCACTAACAATAGATGTTATTGTTCTGAACGATTATAAAATCAAGCTTGAAAATGCTTCCCTCGAGTATAGAAAGTCTGAATTGTAATTATACATTAAAAACCATGAGAATGCTATCTTGATAAAATTTATCATGCTACCGCCGAATTTCAGTTAATACCACATTGATTCCGATTATCTACCTCTCGATTGACCGACTTGTATTTTCACTTTCAAACTCAAAACTTGTTCCCTTAAGTTATGCATTGATCGTCTCATCTTATCTATTAGCATTTTTCGTATTCATATATTCTGCAGCATCACCGCGCAATTTATATTTTCCTTCTGGTTACATAATGATAAAAATTCTGCAACCATTTCGTTGATGTACTGTAATTTTTTATAAATCGTAAAGTATACAATATGGATCACTTATGAATGTATTAAAAATAATCACATCAATAACTTTCACATAACTATTTAAATTATATTTAATAAATATCAGTTTTCATATGATTTCAATATTAAAATATACAAATAAATAGATGCTATAGGGATGAAAACTCTTTACCTCAAAATTGTGTACCATTCGATTAAATTCAGTATCTTTCTCCCTTCTTTCAAATAGCATTATTATCAAGAACGTGGTATGATCCTGTCATTTTGATAATCAATTCTATAAATGGGATATTAGTTGTGATGATTAACTTTATTGATTGCTCGAGATCAAATGGATGAAAAAGAAATGTACGATACCTCCTACGTATAAACAATTTTATTATACGAGCTTATAAATCATTCAATACGACCAGAAAGCGTAACCAGCGTAAAGAGCAACTAATTAAACTATTTTTATGTTTTAAACATAAATCAAATTATAAATTTTGCATGAAAGAAATTGTTGAAATCTGTGAGATGGCTTATTTGAATGTTTCTTCATTTATGCAAAAATAATTTCTTGGAACTTTAGTAAAAAAGAATATAAAGAGCGCATTTCTGCGTCCACACCATTATTTAATTATTTTGAAATTATTCAACAAGTCTCAAACACGGAATCAATTCTGTATACAATATATTTCAATAGATTATATTAACATCATGTATAAGCAAGTAATTTTTTTCTTTCCAGAAGTAGTGCAGGTGTCAATCTCTAATGTATGTCAAATCGATTCACCTCACCAATTTTTTCGGTTCAGCTCACGTTGATTTTCACAGTTGTTTTCCATACACTCATTAAGTGCACATTCGTGTAGACGCAGAGACTTTCGTAAGAGAGCCAGGGGGGAGCCCCAGCCTTCACCTCTTCGAAGTCTTTTTAACTTGTTCGCGACAAGCACGGCAACAGCCCTGCGGGCGGAAGGTGAGCACTGGACTTTCGAAATAAAATACGACGAAGATTCGCGCATTTACTAAACATGGCGCTGTGATGACTTTTTATTTATATTTATTTATTTATTTGTTCGATACTCAGTAATTCATCTGTTTTTTTTACTGATGTTTGAGTTAGAAAGTACTCCACTGCTAAATGGTATACCATCAATACGAACTGCGGTACGGGAAGTAAGAGTAGTCATTGTGAAATGAAATAAAAGTTGAAAAAGTGCAATTTACATCGCAAAGAAACTCCGAGCAGCAAACAACTATTACCATCGTTTTAAGTAGTGATTTTAAGACAAAACAGACGATAAAGAAGTGCCTTGAAAAATTGTTCAGGAAAACGATTGGTCATTCGTGTACATCGTTCGACTTGCATGAGGCAAAATCCGGAGTATAATGTTCTAGCTGCAGGTCCCATCCCTGTACAGTAAAACTTTTCGCCGCTGATGAATCGCTTGGATGAATTCTGTTGCACCATTTCGATTTCTTTGAAACTTTTATACCTCTTTTGATAAACTTTTGCCCTAATGATTCCTTCGGGAATAAAAGTCTGTAAGAAGAATAAGTACAGCGGAACAATAAATAAAAAAAAAAGTTACCTCGGTCTATATGTTAAACAATAAATTGCATATAACAAAATTACAGCGACTATCACTTCGATTTCGATAATCTCCCGCTCGACTGACTGACTTGTGTTTTCTCTTTTATACTCACGTAATCCCTAAAGTTATTGATCGTCTTATCTTATCGACAATATTGGCATTATTAGTTTTAATATTTTCTGCAACATCACCGCACAATGATTTCCATACATTTTCCTTCTCGTAATGCTGTAAGGTCACGTTATTACTTTTAAAAGCCACATTCCCCTCACGGAGTATATCTTGGTTATTCCAACAAGACGTAGTTTATAGTTTTTCATGCAAACTTCTTTGTACTTTCGCTTGTGCACCTGAACCAAAGAAAAAATCTGAGATAAAAACTCTGCGACTGTTTCTATTCTTTAAACATTGTAGTTTTTTATGAATCGTCAAAGACAAAATCTACTAAGGATTATTAATGATGAAATAAAAAAATATTGTCCACAATCACAAACACCGTCCAAACTCTTCTTACCCAAACTGGATTGAAACGGAAAAAAATACCATCAAATAGATCGAACAGAAACACAACGACCATACGTATCGCATATTTCGGAAAACAAACAAAATATGTAAGTAAGTACGGAGGAATACCATATCTTGCGTTGCGTTTTCACCGCCGATGCCAGCTGGGTACGGAGGCGCTTTTTTGTTTCCTCCCAACTTTTTCTCCTCCGTTGCTCGTACGTTTGCGCGATGCGCCGTATGAATCTCCTAATGCGCACTTGAACGTGCACACAGTGGCTCGGACGAGTGATTTCGCGAAAGCGTGACATTGCACGCGCGGTGGCGCACTTTACAGGCCTGTAATAATGCGTGGATTTATCGCGCTACGCTTACAAATTCAGCGGCGTTGGTATACTCAAGAACGGTCCAAGGTTTCATTTGGTTCAGCGATCTGAGAACGTCAAAAAAGACGAAAGACATTGCAGGGTATGCCCTATACGCTATACCTTAGCGAATGCGACTCGTACGCAAGGTGAACTTCTTATCGGCACGCCGGAAATGATATTCCAGGGCATGTTTTCTGTGCACGTGACAAAAAGAATAGGACACGGTCTCGATCTGTTTTTTTTCAAATGGACAATACATTTGTTCAAAGCTCTGGCGTATGGACACTTAAAAAAAAGCTCCTACGTATACCAGCGAATACCAAAGTCTCTATTCTTTCTAACGGCTGCCCAAGCCCCGCTTTGTTTCTTTTTTCCTTGTGCACACTCTGGAAAAAAAAAAAAAAAAAAGTGAAAGGTGACTCCTCGTGGGTGCGCTTTTGCGTTGGTTTACAAAACGCGCGTATACACATACACGCGTCCATGATTGATCGAAGCGTCGAAGAGATTTCCATCCTCAATTATTTCGGAATGGGAATACCCATCGATTTATTTATAGAGGGCGATAGAGGCCACGTTTTGTATTCTTGTAACACGAGATGATACGTTTCTTGCACAACGACGAATTAAAATAGTACTGCAGTTGACACTTTAATCACGTCATTAGAAGATGTGAAGACTTAATTTTCTAGCCTCGGGTGGTTCTTCGACAAATATCGCGGAGCGCAGGTTATGGAGAGCTTAAAAAACTCAACAGCGAACGCGCCGAAGGGCGAAAAAATTAAATCCACCTCTTCGCCAAATAGCACCGTGCGCCATCAGCCCCAAACTGTGCGTGGACTATGAAGTGGCCTCGGCTCGACGCGATGGATTTCGAAACCAGGGACACCGTTGACAAAAAATCTCTAATGATTAATTTTAAGCTGGAAACATCTTTCCAGTTCGTACTTTGAAGCTGTACGTGAGAGTTGGAGAATCTCCTTTGCCGAGGGGTGAGCTTCGAAAGTGGTTACTGTTTTATAAGTCAACGGGGCAGTACCGCAGCGATGATGAAATTTTAAGGGCGCGTGAAAATTGCGGAAAGCCAGGCTTTACGGAAAGCTTGCATTTTCCGCGCGTATGAATGATGCAGCGACCCCTCGTTCTCTTTTGCATTATCTCCCTCTCTCTCTTCGCAGGAATAACACTGGGGAGCTGTGGGTAATTTATTTCGTTTTTGCATCCACGGAAAATATAAATCAATTTCGCACGGTATATCCCGTTGCAAGTATATGTATATATAACACAGCTGATGAGTCTTCAAGAAAATCCAACGCTCGGTGAATACCAATCGCTGGAAACGATGTTACGAAACGTACTTTTGAAAATCATCACCCGCGACGACTAGTCCCGACACTCCGAGAGGTATATGAAGGGCAGCTGCATCAATATTCCGCTAGCGAATTTTCCACTCGCGCCCACCACCGCGAAAACTTAACCCGATTCCCCGGTGAAAGTTACGTGAAATAAGTAGTGTATATTTCTCCCGACTCAGCTCGAGAAAGCTCACCGCGTATATCACCTTGGGGGGTAATGAAATTAAGCGTGTCAGCCGGACCGCAGGGCCGATGTAGGAGTCCACTTTGAGGAATCGATCCTCGAGCTCATTTTCCGGAAAGTAACGATGCACTTACAGTGCACGTGTAGAGAAGTTTAGACCTATTATTTTCAACGAGTCGAAGCGTTGTGCGCGTATACGCTTTCGCATGCGAATCGAGTGGTTCCGTCGTGTGCGTTTGTACGCATGTTCTGCGTGTACATGCACGTACAAGAACCACCCACTCCCGAGCCCACTCCGCATCGACCTACTGGACCACACTCGAATGTCGTCCAACGTTCTGCGTCGCGTCGCACGGAACACGCGCCGAATGTGAAAAACGTCTGACCCGTATTCGCGGGACGCGCCGCACGAATACTAATACACGTGTGTTTTGCCAAAAGGCACAAGCGACAAACTAAACGGAGCAAAAAGCATAGCATGCAGCCGGAGTGAATAAAAAGTCGGGCGCTTGGGCTGGATGCGTGATTTTGTTTTCGAATCCTCGCGGATCACCGGCTTGAACCACCGGTACAAAAAAAAAATGGGCCGTCGGAGCACGGGAAAAACAAAAGAACAAGGAGCCAGCGAGGAAGAGGAGAACAGAGCCGCCAGGCTGGACGATGACCCGCCCCCGGCGGCCAAGGTGAAAAGCACACGCGCGCATCGTATATGAAGTATGTATAGGCACCTTCGCGCGGACGCTCGGCTTTTGGGCTGTGCGCTCGACGAGCTTAATATAGCGCAGTAAACGCGCGGCCGTCACGCGCTTTCAAAGCTCCCCCGGTACAGCTCATCCGTCCATCCATATATATCCGGGCTGATATTTTGTTGTCGTTGTTGCGACGTTTAAGTATAATCGGCCGTCGCCGGTGCTCGTGCAACTCTTTTTTCGTTAGCGGGCGCGCCTGCATTCACAGACCGCAGATATTACTCCCACGGCGTTTCGATCGGCGTAGGCACACATGCATACTCATGACAAAGGATGCCGGGACAGCCTCGAGGACGGCCCGTCGCGGGAGGAAATTTAAAAGATAGCGAAAGTGCGTGGGTCCACCAAAGCAGCGTTAGCGCGGAGAGTTGCGAAATGCAGCGGCTGTTGTAACGCGGAGGAGGGGAGGATTATTCAAAAGCTCCTCGCTCTGCGTGACGCATGAAGGAGGAAGGCGAGACGCTTGCGATCGTTGATGACGATCGTGGAGGAGTTGGCTTTTTCTTTTGTTTTCCATTTTATTCTGTATTATTATTCAGAGATGCCGTGACTTTCGTCGGTAAACCGTTGACGGTAAAACATGTGACGTTTTTTATATAGGTGCACGCTTCAAAGAGAGAGCTCCTTGTGTACTTTATTCGTGTACACGTTGAAGTTTCGTGCGCTATATTTTGTGTGCGTGTGCATATTATGTATCTGTAAAAACTGATACTTTTTATTATGTTGTTTTTTTTTAACGTCCAAAGTTTGATTTATTACGATGAAGATTTCGATAGGGCAATTGTTCAATGGTACGGTGATGTAAATTGAAACAAACTGCCTGTGATGATGCTGATAAATTTGATCGTCGGAAAAGACGTCATGTTTATGTTTCGTGATTGCTATTTATTCTTTATCTCGAAACAATTGGCGAAAGATCGTCGAGCCATTGTTGATTGCTTCAAGTAGGGTACCCATATTTTTCTCTTCAATACATGGAAAAAAATTTCAGCACACCTTCTGCAAGAAAAACTAGAAAGAGTCGCGTCACCCGGAGATACGTCGAGTTCGCCCTTATGATTCACAATGGTTCCCATTATTGATGCATTCAATGAACATTATTATTTTTTCCGTCACACTTGATCCAGGCTTCGGACTGGCAGTACGAGTAACTCAAAATACTGGCGTGTTTAAAAAAATAATGAATCATTCATTGAAAGTAAAATGTTCGATTGAGTGAAATACCAAATAAATGCACAGTATATTTATTCATATCGAGTAGAAGAACCACTTAAACAATTTAATTGATCATTTCTCGTTGTAAAAAATTTTTATTTCCGTGAGTACCTTTTTATTTTATTTTTAACCGCCTTCAATGCTTCTACGAACTGGGATATATTTGGATTTGAAGCATAAAACATGCACTTGTAGTACGAATAAAATGACGCGAAATTACTAAAAAAAGATGTAGAAGATAGATAATAGAATAGAGACGGTGAAAATTTCGCCCAAATACTGGGATGTCTTGGTGCTTCGTCCTTTATGCACTGGCAAGGATAATACAGTCACGAAATTCTTCAACTTTCGTATCGTTCGGTGATCTGCGATATACTTATCAAAATCTTCTGTGAAGCAATCTTCAACGGCACTTGAAAATTGCTGATTCTGAATTATGTTTCTTGTATACTCAACAATTAACCGCACACGTCTCGTATTTTTCTCTGCCAGCTTTGGCCCAAGTGAGAAACCGACAACCCCGTATTTGTGTTGTTGGTATAATTCTTCAAACACCAGCATGGGTTGATAAAAATTTTAAGTTTGCAGAGCAGCAGATATTCACAGCCTGAGAACAAAAAAAAACCAGAAGTTAACTTATTATTAACGAGCACTTATTTTTTGTTATTGTAAGTGAAAATGGCCTATTTTTACGACAGTGTCGTGCCCTTGTCTTCGATAACTCTGGTAGAGCGGGACGTCGAGCTGTGCCAATGTTTCGTCTAACACGATCCACATCCTTGGTTGTTAACACACACTTTTATGTACGGAAGCCAACCCGACCATGCACCTCAATAACCCTTCATGACTCTGGAGCAAAGTCGACCTCGTATGGAAAGTCAACTTTCTCCCGGGTGCCAACTCGACACCGGCCGCGTCGCCTATAGCTGGGATGGAAAAATTTTCCCTGAACTTTAAAACTCATGTAAATTAAGTGCGAATCAGCGAGCGGTCTATTTTTACGACTATAGTAGCAGCAGCAGCAGCAGTATTATACACACACCGATAGAATACGAGACCATATACGCGTTTACGCGTGTGCGAGAGCAATAATTAAGCATTCCGATCGCGACGGCATTCGTCTTTCCGGTAGGGCTCGCAAAAACTGCATGTCTATACATATATATATGCGCAAGCGTGCACACACGAAATATCTTCAACGCGTCAGGATACACAAGTATATGGTATGCATGTGCAAAAAAAAACTGGTTTTCACATGGCCCGCGTCGAGTTTTGCCGTGCACCAGCGTAAATGCATATTATATATATATATATAGATGCAGCCCGGCCTATCGTGCCAAGGACTCGGCTCGGCTGGGATGATAAATATATAAAGCGTGCATAAGCTCATATTTTTGGAGGATCAAATTCGCGGGATCGCCCGGGGAGCTGATTAATCCACGTTGCACTAATGACTCGTGCAGCTGTCTTTGACTAAACTGATTCGATGAAACATCACATCGCACGGTAAAAATACTAAAAATACATATTTTTTGTTTCATGCGGATTTTGAACGAGTACGAGTTGTCGATTGTGTATGTAACACTTTTCGTGGGGTTTAATGGACACAGTTGTAATATTGCTTGTAATATTAATGATCAATCGATACTATAGTCAATTCACAAAAATCAGCTGCTTGTAGAAAAATAATCGCATTACTTCTCGCAATTCATTACAGACATGCTACCATATTACATGACATGGAAAAGCGTTGACAAACTTGCCATTTCGATATTTGAAAAACTAATAATTTCTCTCAATATCTAACCAGGGGATACATCTCATTTTGGCATTTCGACGATACAAAATTGGGTGCCGGTGCAGTATGCGCTCCACCCCCCATACTACTAGTGCAGTATGTGCTCCACCGTCTTCTATTGTTGTTAAACGTATCGATCTAAATTCGACTGCAACGTAGATAAAGGGACTCGTCTTTTTTTTTTCATTATGCTTATCTTTGCATCCAACCACGATCGCTCAATATGTGGATCGCACACTCAAGCGGTGGATCACCGGTGAAGCACATAATAGCGGTGGAGCGCATACTGCACCGGCACCCAAAATTGTAATCGATTCACTTTGGCCTCGACTTTGGCATTCTCGTCTCTGTCACTAAATTCGTTCCCCTTGACGCAAGCCTCGTCTAATGACAGTAATTAGTAGACTCTCCCGCATCCAAAGGATACAATATCCAAGAATAATAACCTATACGAGGAACACCAGTACTGCAGGAGACTACCTTAACAAAATCCAATCCCACCGTGCAGCCAGTGCGCACGTGTGCGGCACCGATTCGCCTCTGGTCAAGCCCACATCACCTTATATGTAACATACGATCCACAACGTTTCCAGCCCGTGGGTTTTTCCAGATAGCTATCGACAACAACAACAACAACAACAACAACAACAACACGAGCGCGCGCGCTGGATTGCGCCGATTCTTCGAGTCTTGCGCAAAATCTGCATCTTTCTCGCCCCTATGCGTATACCTATACTCATGATACTTTCTGGTTCTCTCTGATCGCCCGTTCCGTTCGTTTTTCTCTGGCCGGGCGACAAGCTGGCGAGAGGTCGTTCTTCGAGACCGCGACAACGCGTTTATTTTTAGACGAACCGCCGATCGAGCAACGCACGCACGACGATTTGTACATTTTGAGGGCAAGTATAAGCTCGTCGTTAGGTGTATCAGGTATTTACTTGACCATCGCAACAAAGTTAATTTTAATGCTCTTTCCTTTCAACGCTGCTCGGAGTAATATAGTAGCCTATTTCTCGTCTCCAACGCCGTTCCGGAGCGGCTACTCGGTCCTTATAGTGTCGAGAGGGAAAGAAACGCGCACAAAAAATGCACGCAGGGAGCATCGCCTGCATTTCGGCTCCCGTCGTCCGGATCGGAGATGAGCGAAAGGGATGACGAAGCCCGAGATCCTTGCCGAGAGCGTATTAAAAACGTATCTTCGCAAAAGCATAGTCGCACAGTACTATTGTACGATTGCTTCTGCATGGGATATACCATCGACCGCCTCTGCTTGTACTCGTACGATTTTTGTGTTCAACGTTCACCGCACCTGGATAAATCACTCAACTCTGCGACTACCGGGAAACCCCCCCACGCACGCAGCCGCTTATCGCGCGCCCGGGACAAGTGCATAAATCCGCCGCGACCCCGACTGGTCCACCAGCAGTTTTATCGTATACATTGTTCGGGGCCCTTAAAACTCAGCCAGCCGGAAAACGATACGGATCTCCCCTGCGTTGGCAGAACACTATGCGACGGTATGACGTTCTCCCGTCTTACCGATCGATCGGGAACAGAACCGCGCTCGGCGTGTACGAGTACAGAGAGATATGGAGGAAAAAAAAGATACGACGATCGGACGGCGGCGCAGAGGGCAGCAGCGGACGGATGGCGCGAGGTGGGTGAAAGTGAGCCCCCGGGGGCCTCATGCCCAGCGCGAGACAGCCGAGAAGGGGGGGGGGGGGGGGCCCGCGCGGGCGGGGGGGGGGGGGGGGGCCGGGGCGCAGACGGGGGGGGCGGGGGGGG
>JAPYYV010000293.1:0-36204 GCA_030522625.1 Copidosoma aretas
GCGCGCACTGCAAAGTTTGTCTTCGTACCAACACGGCTCACAAAGCTTGTCTTCGTCCGACTTCGTCTGCAAAGTTTTTCTTCGTCCAAACGCACAGATGAAAAGCCTATCTTCGTCCTAGCACGGCCAGCAAAACTTTTATTCTTCAAACCACAATTTGGCAGTGTAGTATTCGTCCAATCTGGTGCACTAGGTTTTTTTTCGTCCAAGCTTGTACTAAGTTTTTCCTCGTACGAGCCACCGATAAGTTCTAATCATCTGTTCACATGGTTTTAATTTAAAAATTTGTATCTATATGTTAGTACTATCTGAATACAAATAATAATCTTATTTTAAAATCATTTTACCTCATAGAGTATAAAAATAACTTTTTTTTACATTTTAAGTATTTTTACAACCTTTTTTTTTTTTTTTTAGTTGAATCATTACAACATAATTTAGTTAAGACAACTTTGTGCTCACCTATTGGCAGCGGTATTTTATACTGTTTTTGTCAGTAGAAACCCTAAGCATAATTTCTAGAATATACTTGCAGAAGTCCAGTCTTTTATAAAAAGTATTTTCAGTATGCAACTGTCCTGATCACCTTCATTTGATATGTCATGTCAAGATGGCAAGTTTCACTTCGATAAAAATATTTTAATTGAGATGGACTATGTTATTATCCGCTAATACTCTTTAAAGAACTAATTTGATTGTATAATCTGCATCAAGAAATCTAGCGTTTATAGCTTTTAAGTATTTCTTTGCATTATGTAACATTACCTTCAAAAGTATCAGATGACATATAATTTCATTAATTTCCTTTAAATCCTCAAAAATTAAAACTAGAACTATATATCTTTGATAGGTACGCCTATTGATGCACCATGCAAATGATGCAATCAAATAAACACAACCCACGCAATAGAGCTTAAACTTAAATATATTAATATTCTTTACTCGATATTGGTATTTTTACATTTTTGCATGACATACTAGCTGACATATGGCCCAATTAAAGCCACAAAATTAATAAAATTAATTTAATCCCAATAAGTCTATCCCCAGTGACACAGTAAGTGTTACTGTTTGGATTTTTGTTTATTTAAATAACGAACAGCTAATACCTAGTAACCCGGTACAACCGACTACCTGCACGTATCCCAAGCTTTTTAATTGAGTCACATGGGGGACAGAGGGTCAAAAATATAGGAATTAAATAAATTATTACAAAAAAAGGAAGATAACCTAAATCTTAATCGTCTTTACACAGTAACCCGGGGGACAGCGAATAAGTGATGTAATGAGAAAATAATTCTATTAATAAATATTGTTATAACCTAAGCCGTGATATTTTTAACCTTGTAACCCAGGGACAGCGAGCAAATAATCGAAAAAGAAAATAAATTGTTGATTAAATAATAACATAACCTAAATTCCAAGCTTTACATCCCAGTAACCTAGGGGACAGAGAGTAAATGATCTAATAAGAAATTTTTTTTACGATTATACACCAACATAATCTAGATTTCAAGCTTCCCAACCCAGTCACTCGGAGGATGGCAAGATTATGTTATTTTCCTTAAGAAAAATATTCAAAAAGCAACGTTGCCTACATCCCTAGCTATTTTTATAAGATAATTTCTCGGTTACTCGAGGAATAGTAAGAATACAGTGCTTTCTTCAGAAAAATATTCAAATAGCAACGTCACCTACATTCCTAGCTAGTTTTATTACATAATATGATAATAATAATTCGCTGTTCTCCGTAAAACTGTTTTAAAAAGATTAAGATTCAGGATATCTAGTTCTTTTTATGATAATTTATTTTCTTATTATATGTATAAACTTGACATCCCTTGAGTTACTGGGTTAAGAAGCTAGGGACTTAGATTATGTTGTCATTAATTGAAAATTTATTTAAATATTATGTTATCGACTCGCTATCCCCGAGGTTACGGGGTTAAGGTAGCTAACTTAGCTCAGTGGAAGGCCTCTCAACGCAATGGCACACAGTGCTTGGTGCCTTGTACGCAGAGATGAATCAGCTAAGAACCACTGCGCTATTTTTAGTTCGCTTGTTGTGCAGAATGACACCATTGGAGTTCTGCGTATCTCCCTACACACGTCATCCAACTGGCTCATACAACCAAGTGAAAAAAAAGCTCGGATCACAATATCTCAAAATTTAGTACTGCTTGCTATATTTAACAAAATTACATCCTCATTCTGTTTTTCTTAACTTCAATATACTAGTTTTTTTAAATTCTACAAGAGCTACTTATTATATAGTTAGATAAAATATCAGTTTTAAAGTGTGTTTTGCGTATACTTATGTGTAAAAATGTCAACTTTAAACTTCAATATCTTGAAAACAAGTGGTGTTTGCTACCTGAAAAAGAATATCACAATATCCGTGGAATTCTTAACTATAACATTCTAAAAAATCAAAAGTCTAAATAAAAATCAATTTTTTAAGTGAACTACCTAAATAAGCTTGGGATTTAGGTTACTTGGTTTTTGCGATTTCGCCCATTCAGCTTAATTAAATTTCCTGCAAGGTGGCCAGTCACATTTGAGATGATTCCCGTGTTATGTCACACAGGAAGAAAATGTTCTGTTGTTCAGTAAAAACAAAGAGTTTTAGCACTTTCTTCTCGACAAGCAGCATACAGTCTTGTAGCTTATAAAATTCTGAACAGATTAATGCTTCAAGTCATCAAGTTGATCGGCCATTTTCTCGAGTAATAAACGATTCTGTACACAAAAATAGCACAAAATACGTACAGAAGCGCACCGTTGAACAGTACTCATTTACTAAATTGCTTCTTAAATTTTTTCTTTTCAAAATTTTAATCTAAAATTTTGTACCTACATTCTTAAAGGGTTATTACACAATAGATTGGAAAAAAATCTTTGATTTTCCAAAGTTTGTAGCATACTGTTATCGATCGGGGTTGTGTTTTTAAGGTTGGGACTTTTTTCTGGCACACCATCCAAATAAACGACTTTTGAAGAAAAAAACTATAAGAGCCTAGATTCTCTGAGGAATATTTATGAATTTTTGGGCCCGATTAATGCTGTTTTATTTCAGCACTGGCGAGTAGAGCGTTTCTTCGTCATACGTGCCCGAATACGTACGGCCGTGGCGATGGAGCTACCTTGTCTAGTACGAAAATTAAGAAGTGATATCATCGTAACGTCAAGATCTGCAGGTAGATGCAGTACTAACAGCCATTACGTGGCCACTTGGTATTAAATAAATTTTTTAGATAAGAAAAGTGCAGGCAGTTCCTCGTACTGTGTTACTAGTGATTAGCTGTTTGTTGTTTAAATAATTCAATTAATCAACAAAAATGCAGGCAGTCAAGCGTATTGGGTTTCTAGAGATCGGCTGCTTAGGATTTATTTATCTTTATTAATTTCGTTTTGTTAACTGTGTTTTGGCGTTTTTGCGTGTTTGCCCATATAGCACTTGTCTCCGCCCAACTTTATCTGCTGAGTTTATTTTCGTCCGAGCGTGCACTGCAAAGTTTGTCTTCGTACCAACACAGTTCGCAAAGCTTGTTTTCGTCCAACCTCGTGCGCTGAGTTTTTCTTCGTCCAAGTGCACAGATTAAAAGCCTTTTTTTGACTTAACACAGCCAGCAAAACTTTTCCTCTTCCAACCACAATTTGGCAGTATAGTATTCGTCCAATCTCGTACGCTAGGTTTTTTTCATCCAAGCTCGTACTAAGTTCTTATTCGTACGTACCACCGATATGTAGATTTCGCTGATCACGCCAAAATTTTTTTCAGTAATGATCCCAGCTCAAATTTTGAAATAATAAGATGCAATGAAAATCGAATCGATCATCCATAGCACCTTATATTTACAAACCAATGATTGAAAATATTATATTTGTATGGCGTTTTTAAAAAAAAATTTCGAAAAAGTGTAAAAATTCAGAAAATAATTATTTATTCATTTGAAAACTAACAAATTAATAAAATGACAGAAATATTAGTGAATATATAGAAAAACTGCAACTGAAAACTATTCTAAAAGTTTTGAGAAACTTATTAAATTAATTTTCTGATAGTTTATTAATGTGAATAAACAAAGATTTAAACGAATTTATAAATTTACAGTAATTCAATATTTAAATTAAAAGTGAGTTACAAACTGAACTATAGAAGGTAGTGACATATAGTTTACTAGCAGAAGTAGCTCGTAGATAAGTCGACACCGTACACGGCTCGTATGCACGAGATCGCGAATTTGAATCTGGTGGAAAAAGGTTTTTTTTTAAAAAATTGAATATTCACTTGCGTTACATGTTTTTGAAGGGGAAAAAATTAGAAGTCATTGATTAACTTTCCTGCATAACAGTCACATAGAAGTATACCTTTAATAAAACTATTGTATACATGGAGGGATGCTATCAATAGTTATTTTATATAATCCCAGAGTTATACTCTGGCGGAGCCCTACCAGTATATATATTAATGTATATACTAGTGGGGCTTGACCTGCTGCGCGCTTCTCGCGCCAACTACCCATACGGGTCAGTATGTTTATCCAGAGCTAATGACAGCTTCTGGTCAATAAACTTAAAGCGACGTATTTTTTTAAAAATGATTTTAACTGCGACATTCTTTAAGACTATAAAGGTATTCCTTCAAAAATAATAAGTTTACTGGGTGTTGCCAAGGCAACTTATTGCAAACTTGTAAGTACTGACTGAAATCAGGGTATAAAACTTAAAAATTTAGTTCGCTGCACATGCTCTTTAATGGAAAGGAAATATTATAAATTAAAAAAGTGAGTCACTCGTAAGAAAAAAAAAATTATTCTTTGTTTCTAAAATTTAGAATTTTTGGCTTAAAATAATGTTTATAAAACCTATGCGACTCACCTGCTTATTCTCGTTTCATCATTTTAATCTATATTGAGTGAGTCTTGAAGTTACCTGGACATAGTTATGCGAAGATATTATACTATGCATAGGTGTACTTACGTGAATCTCTGTGGTGGAGCTATATATATATATATATATATATATATATATATATATATGTAAAGGAGCTGGTAAACACTGCACCACAGGTATACTGATTTTTTCTTTCTGTACTATTCATGGTAAGTTTATGCTGTCGCTCGTTATACTGTTGGGGTACTCTATGTATTCTCGTTACTTTTGAGGGCTACCAACACATGGTTGCCCTTGTATGTATAAAATCATCAATTCAAAGAGGTAACACTTAAGTTACAACAATATGAATACTAAAATATACCTGAAATCCATCTATCTATTATCTCTTCCCATTGACTTGTTGCTTTCATCATATAAAATCATTTTTTGAAGCTGTCTCACGTGGCTTATTCGATAGATAATAAAAATCGTATCATCAAGGTCATTCGGTAGCTACAGTGTTGGTCTAATAGTTAGCTACTTTGTCGGCATACAGAAGAGATAGAGTCTGGCAGACATAATGTTGCCAAGTCTTTCATGAATTGGTTCTTAGGTTCTTGTAAGCAAAATTTTTTTAATGTTTTATCAATCAATATTATAAACTACGTTAAAACTTTGCAGACTTAGTTATTGGATCGCCTTTTATAGTTTTTTCAGTTTTGTCAATTTTTGTCAATTTTATTTATACTTTATTATCCTTTACAAATGGGTGCCCTATAAAAGACAATGTTAAAATGTCTATTATTATTAATAAATCTCTCTAAATTTCGTATTATGAGGCATGTTGATAAAATTCGTGTGTGCTTATTACATCTTTAGCATCCATACTTTTAATTTTCGTCAGGCAATATCGTTCTTTTATTTAGGTACCAGACGTCCTTGATGCATTAAGTAAGTCATTATATTACTAAATAAATAAAATGATAACTATAATTCTAAAGTAAAAAGATAACATGTTCAAGTTTTGGTATCTTTAATCTTGTTGAAGCAAAAGTTAAATATTTTTGAAAATTTTTTAGTGTTACTTTGAATAAAATCATTGAAGAATTCTAACAAGCTTCGAATATTCATGATCGGACAAAATGCTCGGAGCATACTGATTTCATGAAATCTGTCCTATTAATTCATAGTATACAGATATGCAATGTTGCAATATTATATACAATAATTTGTATCAAAATCAATAGATACCTCTTTTAATATGGTACGTTATAGACGGTAAATAAATAATTATTACACAATGTTTCTGTACATAAGACTTTTAAAAGCACAGACCGAGCAAACAACCCTGCTGGTATAGATCGAAATATGCCACTTGTGATGAAGAGCCAAAACAGCAAACCCTGCTTGGATGTAGATCGAGGGGTGCGTCCGACAAGTGGACGTGTAGAGCAAGATATTAATTTCTTCTTAAATAGCCTTGACATATTCTATTATAATAATAGAATTTTGAGCGTCGTCAATTGGTAACACACTGTGCCAATGAACGTCGTGCATTAAGAATCAAGACTGACTAACAATGATGAGAAAATCTCTCGAACGCATTAATGCTCCATTGAATCTCTCTGACGAAGCAACTAAGCCAAGCGTCTACCGTGTGTTGTTCTTGACTGTATCCGTAATGTTTTGACTCTGATAGCCCAATTACTTTTCTTGCCTGCCCTTGGAACACTTTAACAATTCCAAGCTTTAGCGGATAGATAACCAAATTAGCCAATAGATTTTGCATTGGGAGGGCCTGTGTATATTTTGAATAACTAGAAAAACCTTAGTGTTTGTACCATGTGTATAATTATATGATGTTATCAATATTGGTCCTGTGCTTTATATTAACATGATAAAATTTTATTAAAAATCAAATTTTGGTTTATTGTAAATTTCGGTTTCATTGAACATATACTATATACTATTCTAGCGCATTCAATTTCGTTGATAGAATCATCCAAATAAACGTATAATCTACACTAGCCATACATTTAGCATAAACATAATATATGCACTTCAACAAATTTTGATAATTTATTTATCGAGTAATCGATTGATTTTGACCTGTATGAATTTAATTAAATATTGATTGAGAATTAATACCTTAAAATTCGTAAACTAAAATTTTCACAACTGTACGTCAATGTATAATGTCCACATTATAAAAATGATTTGTGATAAAAATATTTGTACCAAAATAAATTTTTATGTTTCAAAACTTTAAACCGTTACAAACAGCAATAAAACAATGTAAACTGTGTGAATACAATGATTTAGGATGATATGCAGCCACTATAAAGACATCATGTTTTAATAAATTGTTTTTTTTTTTGTAAATCACAATTCCAATAAATTGAAAGTTATAAATAAGAATCGTTCGTGTTACCCATTGCGAGCATGAGCAGTAGAGTTAAAAAAAAATTTTAAACGTTGACTTCCAACAGAATTTTACTAAGCGTTGAATTTTTAACAGTAAATAGCATATTTTAGCAACAGCAATTGATTGAAAACAAAAATATATTCGACGCACATGCAAACAGTATCCATAATGAACTTCTATTTTCTGTACTAAAAAATACATAGACGCTATGATTGTATTGATGTCCATGGTGCATCGAATACCCTACCTATCGAAGATATAAAGAGTTAATTTTTATTTTTGAGGATTTAAAGAAAATTAATGAGATCATATGTCATCTGATACTTTTGAAGGTAATGTTACATAATGCAAATCGATACACAACAGCTATGAAAGCTAGATTTTTGGATGCAGATGAGACAACCAAATTAGGTTTTTAAAGAGTATGAGATTGCAGATATTATCTATCTCAATCAGACTATTTTGATCAAAGTGGAATTCGCCATCTTGACATGATGTATTAGCTGAAGGGGATCAGGACAGTTACATACTGAAAAAACTTTGTATGAAAGAATGGATTTTTGAAAGTATATTTTAGAAATTGTGCATATGGTTTCTACTTACAAAAACAGTATAAAATACCGTTACCAATACCTTAGCGCCAAGTTGTTTCAAAACAACAATTGTGTAACTATTTAACTAAAAAAATATAAAATAAAGGTAAGAATGCTTTAAAATGTAAAAAAAGATATTTTTATACCTTATGAGGTTTAAATAGTACGAACATATGGATACAATTTTTTGAATTAAAAACAAGTGACTAGATGATTAGAACTTATTACTTAAATCGATATATGTAATAAAACTTCTATGTTGCTAAACTGTTCATAAATTGTATAAATTTACTAGATTATTTATGTATACAAAATAGCTATTAAAGAAATCCAATCAAAATTTATTTACTATAAAAACAGCAACAACGGTCTTTTTAACATCAAAAATCGTTATAGCCACTTTCATATGGTATAAATCGTTAAATTATTCTGTAAACCTATCTAAGGATTTTAAAAAAATATTTAAAGCCCTAGATCATTGAAGTCATTTAACGGGTTTCGGAGATACGACCGATTCAAGGAAAAAAATTGTAGATTCTCCATCAGAAAAAAAAAAAATTAACTTTAAAAACAAAATTTCAATTTGAAATGAAGATGTTTCAATGTTTAATGATATACAATTATAAGTTTGATCAAATTCAACTTTTTTTACCCTGAAATTTACAGAAATCGACATTTGGATCTAGAAAAATGTTGTTAAAATCCTAATAAGTTACTGAATATAAATCTTTTTTTAAACTAATGAAGGGATTGATAAACGAATATTATTAACTTTAAATGAACGAAACTTCTCAAAGGATTTCTAAGATATCGCTCATTTTCCACAACAATCTTAGTGTTTTTTCGGTGACATAAACAAAATGACTCATAAAGATAATTCAAAATGAAAAATACAGCTCATTTCAAGCTCCATTAGATTTTACTATTTAGAAATACAAATATTATTTTCTTACCTATATAAAGAAAAAAAAAAGTTTTCGAATAATTAAAATCGTTATATCTTAATGAACCTTAGTAACTTAAAAAACTTGAATTCTTTTTTAAATCTGTTATAAGGATGAGAAAACAGATAGTTTAGGCCTAGAATAATCGAAATCTACCGTTAGTTTCCTGAGATATGACTGATTACTTACACACACACTCACACACATACCAACACACACACACCCACACGGGCGTGCGCGCACATTAAGTGCATTAAAGATTGTGTTGAATAGAGCCATTTCAATCTGAAAATTTTTTTTTAATTGTCACAGATGTCAATCATAAATAACGAAACAAAATGGCAATAAATTTTTTAAGTGCTATCTGTATCATCAGGTTTTGTTTTTCAGTTTAAGGTATAAATTCATTTAATTTAACAATTTCTCAAAAATATCTTGACTTATTTAATTAAAACATGTATAAACATAATACAAAGAGGACTTCTAAAATCGAATCTTAAAGTATATATTCACACCTGTTTTCTTGAATTCCCATGACTCCAGTTAAATACTAGAACTACTATTTAGATTTAATAAATTTTATTAATTGTGATTTAAGGGAGTTGATGACCAAATCGTTTTATGTCAGATTAAGTTGAAATATTCGGTCAACACTTATTTTGTCATCATCAATATTAAGGTAAAATTTCAGAATGATTGCTGTTACAGTTTTTCAGGTACGATCGTTCAAAGTACTTTTTAACACGTAACAGCTGTATCAATTATTTATTTAGCCTTTGATTGATCAGATATACATATATCCGTATACAGTCACTAACTCCGGAGCTTAAGTAGTACGGTGTACCTAAGACAAGTTCATCTTTCCGACCAAATGATCGGTATTTTAATTTAATGGCTTAGATCTAACTAATGTCGAAACCTTATTGGTCAAAAAAGTCGATTAGATTCGGCAGAGAAATTATCAAAAAATATTGCACACGTATTTTTTATTTTTTTTACATAAATAAAAACTCATTGAGATAAAGCTCGTAAAAGTTCAAAGCAACGGACGAGTGACGTCACTGCTCGAAAAAGATGTACAAGCCATGACATCATAGATGCACAGGCCACTATGACCACAGGTAATGTATGATAAACAGTAGGTAGGCTAGGCAGGTTCTGGCACAGTTTTCCAGCGGCCCTACTAGTGCCGGATTTCCCCTACCTGGAAGCCAGGCTTTCACGTACTATAGCACACGCTTCTACTCAGGATCCCCTAGCAGTGCCGGATCAGCTACTATCCCTACTTTACCGACATCGGCCCTACTCATTATCCGCAAGCAGTATTATCGACCGTGCCTAACCTAGTGCTATTTTACGAGCAAACGCTTACTTCCCACTATTGCCTGAAGCAGCCTTTCTTCCGCCCGCTAACTCCAGCAACCTCACTCCAGATCTCCATGCCGTCGTATGGGGGATTAAGCCAGTGCTATAGCGCGCGCTACCTCCGGATCTCTAATCGCGCGAACTGAAGATAATTAGCTCAGTTACATTATCGGCCAAACACTAGTCTGTGCCCTACCCACATGCGTGAAGTCTAAGGTCTAAGCATTTGTTAATACAGCTGTATAATCATCAATAAATACGCTAGAGACGCACTCTTTATCCCCATAAGTATGATTTACTTGCTCTTTTCAATGTATTACTTCTTATACTTTTGTAAGGCGAGCGTAAGCACGTTGTGTAAAAAGCTTGGCGCAAGTAATACTGTGCCTAGTCCGTCTTATCAATACGCTTATCAAATGATGCTGGCCTAGTGGACACAAGTGCTACGAGGTGTTGGCAACAGTTTGTACATCATCGCCAAAAATGCTGGCAAGGCTGGCAAGAATGCAAGTACGTAAGAGAGAGAGAGAGAGAGAGTAAAAGAGTTGAGATATTGGGAAGGAATGTTTGTGGTTGTGAGCGACGCAACCCACGTGAACTTAAATCCTCTGTACGGCTCGAGACTGTCCCTGCATGAAATATGAGCCACATTCTTGTCAACGTAGGTATTTCTGTCATCTTCGACGCGGTCCTTCTATGCCTGCTTACTCTAAAGTATTTATGTCATTCAGAGAAGGAGATATGCTTTGCAGAGGTAAGCATTGGCGCGTTGTGTACAACGTTCGGCATGAGTAACACGATGCTTATACCTCTCCTCTCTTACGTATCATAACATATCAGCGTAAGGTTTGTATTAGCGGATGTGAACGCTAATTGATTGATGCAAGACACTGGCCATATGCACGCTAGCTTTTTTATGACGAAAATTATGTACTTAAAGCGTAGCAGGGCCCAATGCTTGCTAACTTCATCACACAGCACCCTGTATATTGATAAAGACAGTTAAATTGTAAGTGTGGCTGCAAATGCCTTAGTTATAGCAAGTTCGCTGACGAAAGCAGTCATCTAGTGCATAAACTCTTACCATTAAAGAAACTTTTGAGATCTCTAGAATCCTAGCACAAAGCCAGCACCAAAACATGAAGAGAATTATAGCAACCAGCTCATTTTTACGCCTTTTTGTGCGTGTATGCACACCTTTCACGTCTTTTTGCGCGTGTATGCATGCCTTTTTACTCATTCTTGCGCATGTTCATGCGTTGTAAAACTAAATTTAAAAATTGTTTTCAGCTATCATGGATACGTGTAAGAACCAACTCAAGGAGTATTTCATTACCACAGATAATACGTTGCATCAGTATGTAGGACGTATTCCCACATCAAGAAAGGATACTATTTAAAAACCGATTGATTTTTCTAAAGAAAATAAACAGTCGCTCAATGATATCATTACTACACAGAAATTGAATTTTGGGGAGAAGTCAAAATACCAGAATGTGTTGAATCAAATGCAGAGTGCATATAACCAATTCAAGCATCATAAATGTAAAGAAAGCATATGGCAGGCAGTACTTTGGAGACATATACAGTTAGCGTTCATAGATTGGTTCAAGACAGTAGGAATCACTAGCTTGACTCATCTAGACATAAAAATATTTTTTACTATTGCTCGCTCTGTTTTTAATGAGCACAGAAAGTAGTTTTCATTTAGTCATGACGCCAGTTAAGCTAATGCAATACTTAGAGCTCTCTTTGACATGATTGAGGGTGATAAAGAAGTACAAGAAACTATGTACTTTAGTGTTAAAAATTAGCCCTCCTATCTGACAATTGATTTAATGGTAAGGTTTAACACTAATATACAGCAAATGATCGAGCAAGACCTCAAAGAATTCCAAGAACGAGTGTCTGGATGGTCTTCCAAATCAATAATGAATTTGACTATAAATATAAACAAGTACAATCCACTACATGGAAGTTCTTGTATACTGTTACTGAAATATATTCATGATGAAAAAGCTTGTGTGTATGTTCAAAATAATGACAACATGTGTATTAAGTGGAGTGTGCTGTCAGCACTATATCCAGCCTGTAAAGATCTTTAACGTGTTATAAAATATGAGAAGTTTGCAAATGAATTTAATTTCAAGGGGACCAATTTTCCAGTAATGCCAACACAATTGTCCTCATTTAAAAAAGAGAATGAGGTTTCTATAAATATAAACATCCTGTACAAACGGGGAAAAAAACATATGGTTTCCTTACACCACATAATGGAAAATAATAAATAAAACGACGTGAATCTTTTATTACTGCAATATTACCGTGCAAATAACGATGCTAAAGATGAAGTAATTAATGACACCCTACCATTGTGATCTTACTACGTCTGGATTAAGAACTTTTCAAGATTTGTGAGTAAACAAATTTCTTAACGTCATCATGCTCAATATATGTGTGATAGATGCTTAAATTTTTTCACACAGTTAAAAAGTTGCATGTGTATGAAATCAACTGTAGCCAAATAAACGAATGTAAAGTGCAGCTACATAACAAAAAAAGACAAATATCTTAAGTTCAAGAATTATAAACATCAAAAGAGTACGACCTAACTTTTATGCTGACAATAAGTGTTTGCTTAAGCCCATCAAAGGTAATGAATGAGAATATCAGCAGCATACAGCCTTTAGCATTGGCTACTACGTCAAATACAGCTTTGATGATTACAACTTCAGGTATGCAACCTATCTTCAAAGACAATTCGATAGAAGAACACCAGCTAAATGGTTTGTTGATGAGCTTAAAAAACTTGCTTAGGAACTGAAAATTTAATATGAAAGATCAAGATTAATAACCCAATAACCAAATTGAAAATAGAAAATTTCAAAAGGGCAATACAATGTTATATACGTAAAAAGTCATTTAAAAATACGGATCAAAAAATGAGAAATCATTGTCACCTGACAGGACAGTAAGTATTTCTTTTTCCATAAATTGTAATATTTACTCGTATAATACTAATAAGTGGCACATTTTTGTTTCAGATATCAAGAAGCAGCATATGATAGATGCAATCTTAATTATCAAGATACATGGACAATACCAGTAGTTTTTCTAAACTTAAGCGGAAATGACGCTTATTTATTTATTAAAAAGTTAGCTATGGAATCTAAAGGGCCACTAACAATCATCCCTCAGACCAAGAAGTGCTATATCTTCTTTACAAAGAGGATGAATGATAGCAACGTGAGCTTTCGTTCCATACACTCTACTCGCTTTATGCCATTATCTATGGAATAACTAGTGTCTCACTTCGAAGAGCATAAAATAGTTTAGGATGAATTTCAACATAACTCAACTAAAAACATAAAACTACTAGTGTAAAAAGAATGCTTCTTATACGAGTACACCTTGTCCCTCGCTCGACTCCAGGGGCGAGAACTTCTTGCTAAGACAGATTTTTACTGTAGTCTCAGTTGAAAGCATATTCCAGAAGAAGATAACGCACATGCTTAAAAAGTATGGGATGTCTTCTTCTTATAGACTCTTAAAGTCTACTGCGACCACTACCTAACGACTGATGTACTTCTCTTCGCTAATGTTTTTAAGAATTTCTGAGACAATGGCCTTAAGGCTTATGGACTCGATCCCACCTACTAGTACACTTTCCCGGGCTTTACTTAACACGTGATGTTAAAGCATACGAATAAGAAGTTGGAGTCGTTGACTGATATAAATATACTCCTTTTTATTGAGTGAGCTATTTACGGTGCTATTAGTCAATGCAGCAATGAATATGTTAAGGCAAATAAACCAGAAATAGGTTATGAGTACGACAAACAAAAGGAGGACAAGTATCTTCTTTACTACGATGTTAACAATCTATATGGATAGGCAATGTGTGAGTCCTTGCCTACAGGAAACTTTTGCTGGGGCATTAACATTGTTTTTAACGGTCCTAACGATCACACCGAGGCCTACATTTTCGAGGTTGATCTCGAATATCCGAAGGGGATCCATGACTCTCTCAAGGATCAGCCACTATGTCCTAAACATCCAGCACTTCCTGGCTCTCGAGTTAGGAACTTGCTGACGACCTAAAATAATACGAGGCGATACATAATTTAATATAGATGCCTTAAGCAAGCCGTTAAGTATGGTTTACGTCTAAGAAGGTACATTAAATGCTTGCATTCGATCAAAATAAGTAGCTAAACTTATACATCGACTTAAAAAGTAAAAAGATAAAAAATGCAAAGATCAAGTTTAAAAGACTGCTGTCAAAACTTTTCAATAATGCGGTTTATGGCAAGACTACGAAAAATGTGCAGAAACTTATCGATATTAAGCTTGTAAAAAAGTGAACAGGTCATTATAGCTGTGAAGCATACATTGCTAAATCAAAGTTTCATAGATGTTCCATCTTTAATAAAAATCTAGTGGCGGTACAGCTGTGTCGAGCGGAGATCACTGTCCTAAAGCCTATATACATAAGATTATGCGTTCTAGACCTGTCCAAGTCACTCGTATATCGTTTTCATTTTAAATACATGAGAAAATGTGTAAGAGATAGTGCTAAGCTTTTATACACAGACACTGATAGCCTTATCTACGAGATCCATGATGTACATATGTGTAAGATGATGAAAAAAGACAGCCATGAGTTCGACACGTTAGACTACCATGTAGACAATCAGTCTGGCATAGAGTTGCAGAATAAAAAGATTGTTAAGCTGATTATTGAAGGGTGCAACGGTCGCATCATGTTGAAGATTGTGGTACTGGCGAAATGTACTCCGTCAGTATAAATGATAAGAAGCCTATAAAGAAGGCAGAAGGTACAAAATATCTACCGTCAAAGCAACTGTTAGCTTTGACGACTATATTGATTGTCTTTATAAAGATATAACAGTTGTGCGTGAGTAACACCATATACGCTAACAACTGTATATACTATGTACCGAACGAACGCAAAAGATCGCTCTCAGCCCTCACGATAATAAACGATGTGTAATTACTGGTCAAACGAATACTTTACCGTTTGGACCCTATTCGTTAGAGAGAGAGCAGAGAAAAAGAGTACAAGATGATTTCATCAAGTCAGCACCTAAGAGATCTCGGCTTAATAGATAGAGTAATTATAATCATTTTTATATATAAAAATATATAATAACATACACTTTTTTTTAATACATGTAAGTGATTTTTTTTTTAAGACGTATCTAAGGACGATTAAAATTAGAATAGACATTTTATCTCAACAGCTGATGGAAATCGAAAGCATGTTGGCTATTGCTTATCCAGATGAAAAGTTTTAAATACGGTATTTCACTGTAATTTAAAGCTATTCTAAACATGCTTAAATTTTACGTCAACTGTAATGATAATGACGGTACATTAGTTATGCGAATAAGTTTATTGAATGTAAAGCTACTCAAAAAAAAAAACTGTATCGTCATGTATCACTTATACATCGTATTATTTATACATTATAAATAATAAAATTTATAGGAGAGATAAATTGCCAATGGTTTGACTCCTCGCAGTTGAGGGCAAAGCTAGAGATTCGTGTATTTTAAATAAAAAAAAATAAATATTTTATTTGGTTATTTATTGAATTACTATGACCCACTGAATCGTTAACATTTTATAAGTTCACGTCTCACGTATTTTTTTAAAAGTATTCTGTAATACTAGAATGATTTCGCCCCTACGCTCTAGCAACCTTTGCTTTTGATCCATACTTATTTTCATCATTACAGCATAAAGTTTTGATTTTGTTTAAATATAAATATTTTTATTTTATTTTTATGAAGTAGATTTTAAACTAACCTACGCTTGACCAATCTTAGCCAACCTTTTTTTTTCTTTCTAGATTGTATACGCTAAATTTGAAAATCGGATTGTATAATAGTAGCGAATCAATGCTTTTTCAGGGCAGCCACCATTCGCATATATGTAATGTCATAGTCAACGTCCAATTTTATAAGATGCTTTACTTTAATGTAATCAAAACAATAATATAGGACTACTTTTAGCCCGTAGGATGATTATTGTGATACAATACAATTTACTGTTGTTTCATGCCATCATATACGATCAAAAGACCGTTACAACACTATCAAACATGATCAAAATCCGATCAAACACTATCAAAATACGATCAAGGACGATCAAAATACGATTGAATTACGATCAAATACGATCAAAATACAACTGAAATACGATCAAATAAATCATGCAACAAAGTAATCCCATCCTCAAGTATTGATAACCTTAAAGTAAAGCCTCTACGAGGATAGGACGTTGACTATGACATTACATATACTTGATTGGTCGCTGCCTGCAAAAAGCGTGAACTTCTAATTATTATAGAATACGAATTTCAAATTTAGCGTGTACAATCTAGAGGGAAAAAAGGTGTGATGGATCACGTGAAAAAGCCACATTATTTGTTTTGTGATTAGTTGAGATTGGTCAAGCGTGGGTTATTTAAAAATTGACTTTATAAAAATTAAAGAAAAAGAATTTTAATTGAAAAAAATTGAAGCATTATATTGTGTTGATGGAAATAAATATGGATCAATGGTGAAGGTTGCTACCGCGTAGAAGCGAAATCCCTCCAGTATTACAGAAAACATTCAAGTAAATACATAAGTTGTGAACATACAAAATGTTAAAGATTCAGTCGGTCATAGTGATTCAATAAATGACCAAAGAAAATTTTATTTTTTTTTATTTTAAGTACAGAAAGCTCCAACTTTACCCTTATCTGCGAGGTGTCGAACCATAGGTGATTTATCTCTTCTGTAACTTCTATTATTAAAAATATATAATTGATGCAATGTATGAGTGACAAATGACGATACAGTATATCTTTATGCATAGCTTTTAATTCAGTAAATCTATTCGCATAACTAATGTACCGTCTTTATCATTGCAGTTAGTTGTAAAATTAAATAATGTTTACAAAAGCTCTCAATTACAGTAGAATAACGTACTCAGAACTCTTGATCTGAATGAGCAATAGCCAACATGCTTTTGATTTGCATTAGCTATTGAGATAAGACGTCTTTTCTAATTATAATAGTCCTTGGATCCGTCTAAAAGAAAATAATTAAACACACAGATAAAATTTAAGTGTAGGTTTTAATACATATTAATAAATAAGAATGATTATACTCACTATATCCATTAAGCCGAGATCTTTTAGGTGCAGACTCGATGACACATTTTCGTCCATACTTTGGCTGCTCTCTCCTCAACAAACAGTGTCCAAACGGTAAAGTGTCTCTTTGACTATTCATTAGACATCGTTTATTGTCGTTGGACTAAGAGCAATCTTTTGCGCTTGTTCACTACATAATATACACAGTCGTGAGCGTATATTGCGCTGCTCACGCACAACTGTTATATCTCTATAAATACAATTAATATAGTCGTCAAAGCTAATTGTTGCTGCAACGGTAGATTGTTTCGTACCTTTAGTCTTCTTTATAGGTTTTTCATCATTTATTCCAACCGAATAAATTTTGCTACGGAGTCCCACAAACTCCAACATAATGCAACCGTTGCACTCGTCTTTAATCAGTCCAACATCCTTTTTGTTCTTTAACTCCACGCCAAACTGATGGTCTACAGGGAAATCTGACGTGTCGAACTCATGGCTATCTCCTTTCATCATTCTATACATATTAACGTCATGGATCTCGTTGATAGGGCTATTAGTGTCTGTGTACAGATCCTATGCTTTATCTCTAACAGATTTTCTTATGTATTCGAAATAAAGACGATATACGAGTGACTTAGACAGGTCTAAAACTCATATCCCTAGGTATATAGGCTTACGTATAGTGATCTCCGTTCATGACAGCTGTACAGCCACGAGATTTTTTTTAAAGTTGAAACAGTTATCGAAGTTTCTTTTGGCAATGTATGCTCAACAGCTTTAATGACCTTCCCACTTTTTTACAAGCTTAACATCGATGCGTTTCCGCACATTTTCCGTAGTCTTGCCATACACTGCATTATTAATATGTTCGAAAAGGAGTTTTTCAAACATGTTGTTTTTATTTTCCCTCTTCTCACTGTTTAAGTCGGTATATGACTTAAGCCATTTACTTTGATCGAATGCAAGCATTTGATGCATCTCTTATAGACGTAAACCATACTTAAAGGCCTGCTTGAGGCATCTACAATGAATCATGTATCGCTCTTTATTATCATAGGTCGACAGCATCTTCTTTACTTAAGAGCTAGGAGATGCTAGATATTCAGGAAGTGGCAGAACCTTTTGTGAGTCATGGATCTTCTCCGGAAATTTAAAATCAAACTCGAAAATGCAGCCCTCGAGGTGATCGTTAGGAACGTTAAGATCAACGTATTCGACCAACCGAAAGTTTCCCGTAGGCAATGATACACACATTGCCCATTCATACAGATTGTTAATATCATAATAAAGGAGATACTTGCCCTTCTTTTCTTTGTCGTACTGATCACCCGTGTATGGATTATTAGCCGTGTCATATCAATTGCTGCATTGACTAATACCACCTCGAATACCTCGCATAATAATAAGGAGCATATCTATATCAGTCAACAACTTTATCTTGATATTCCTATTCTTTTACATGGCATCTCAAGTAAAGTCTGGGGTGGTAGAGTAGTTGGTCTGATCGAATCTATAAGCCTCAAGGCTACTGTTTCAGAAGTTTTCAAAACATTAACTAAGAGGAGTACATTAGAGGACTTAAAGTAGAGGTTGGAGAAGCATCCGAGAGTCTCTATGTCAAAGACATCCTTTACAATTGTAGCATGAGCGTAATCTTCTTCTGAAATATGCTTTATACTAAGACAACTGTAAAAATCTATCTTAGCAAGAAGTTCTCGCCCCTTAAGTCGAGCGAAGGAGGAGGCGTACTTGTATGGGAGGCATCCTCTTTTCACTAGTAGTTTTATTTGTTCAGTCGAATTCTGGTAGAATTTATCCTTAATTATTTTATGTTTTTCTAAATGGAATGCTAGTTTTTCCATAGATGATTGCGTAAAGCAAGCACAGTCCATGAAACGGAAGCTAACGCTTCTATCATTCATTCTCTTTGTAAAGGAGATATATCGCTTCTTGGTCTGCGGGATGATCGTTATTGGCACATTAGATTCCGTAGCTGGCTCCTCAATAAGTAGATAAGCGTCATATCCGCTTAAGTTATGAAAAACTTCTGGTATTGTCCGTGTCTCTCGATAATTATATTTGCACCTGCTATTTGCTGCTCCTTAATATCTGAAACAGAAACATGTCATTTTTTAGTAATATTCGAGAAAATATTACAGATTATAGAAAAAAAAATTCTTACTGTCCTTTCAGATGGCGATGATCTGTAACTTTTTTATCCATATTAATAAATGGCTTTTTACAAATATAAAATTGTACCGACTTTTTAAAGTTTCCATGATCAGAGTTCCTGATCTCAAACATTGATCTTTGATTATCATCAAAATTTTTTAATTCCGAAGCAAGTTCTTTAAGCTTATCAACAAACCATTCAGCTGGGGTTTTCGTATTGTATAATCTTTGACGATAGGTTTTTATACTTGGAGTTGTCATTAAATCAGATGTCTGATAGGTGAACTGATTTTAAACATTAAAGTACATAGTTTCTCGTACTTTTATATCACTCTTGATCTTATAAAAGAGAGATTTAAGTATTGCATTGGCTTCAATAGCGTCATGACTAAATAATGATAAATTTATTTGCTCAATAAAAATAGAGCAAGCATTAGAAAAAAATGATTTTATGCCTTAATGAGTCAAGTTTAGGATCACTGCTGTCTTAAACCGATTCTTAAACGCTAACTGTAGATCACTCCAAATTGCTGCCTAGTGTATGCTTTCTTTACATTTATGATGCTCGAATTGGTCATAAGCACTCTGCATTTGACTTAAGATATTTAGGTATTTTGACTTTTCCTCAATACTTAATTACTGTGGAGTAATGATATCCTTGAGCAACTGTTTATTTTCTTCAGAAAAATCAATCCAGTTTTAGTAGTATCCTTCCTTGATGTAAGAATACATCCTACATTTCGAAGCAATGTATTAGCTGTAGTAACGTAGTATTTCTTAAGCTGGTTCTTACACGTATCCCACATAGCTGAGAACAATAATAAGATTCAGTTTAACCATACAAAAATGAGTAAAAAGGCATGCATACACTAGCAAAAAAGGCGTAAAAAGCGTGCTTACATGCACAAAAAGGCGTCAAAGGTGTGCTTACAAGCGCAAAACAGCGTAAAAATTAGATGGTTGCTATAATTATCTTAAGAGACGTTTCTTGTTGCTGGCTTTGTGGTAGGATTCTAGAGATCACAAGCGTTTTTTCAATGCTAAGAGTTTATGCACTTCATGGCTGCACTCGTCCACAGACTTGCTATAACTAAGGTATTTGCAGCTACACTTACAATTAAACAGTCTTCTTTAATGTGCACGGTGCTGTGTAATAAAGTAGGCAAACATTGGGCCCTGCCTCGCATTAAGTTTATAATTATCGTAATAAGAGAGCTAGCGCGCGTATAGCCAGTGTCTTGCATCAACCAATACGCGTTCACATCCGCTAATACAAACCTTACGCTGATATGCTATGATACGTAAGAGAGGAGAGATATGAGCATCGTGTTACTGATGCCAAACGTTGTACACAATGCACTGATGCTTTCCCTTGCGAAGCCTATCTCCCGCTCTGTATAAAATGAATACGTTCGAGTAATGATTTTATTAAAAGACCGCGTCAAAGATGAGAGAAATACCATCGTTGATAAGAGAGCGGCTTATATTTCGTCCAGGAAGAGTTTCGAGCAGTACAGGGAATAAAAGACGATGCGGGTTGCGTCGCTTACAACCACACATATTCCGTTCTAATATTCGAACTCTTTCTTTCTCTCTCTCTCTCTCTTTTCTTTTTACTTGCTATTTTTTCAGCTTTGACAGCATTCTCCGCAATGATGTATATACCGTTACCAAAACCTCTTAGCACTTGAGTCGAAGAATCCAGCATCAGTTGATACGCGTATTTATAAGACGGACCAGGCATAGTGTTACTAGTGCCAAGCTTTTCATACAACGTGCTCACGTTTTCCTCAGATAAGCGTACATAAGTAATACATTGGAGAGAGCAAGCGCATCATATTTATGAGAATGAATAGTGCGTCTCTAGCATATTAAATGATGATAACACAGCTGTATTAACAAATATTTGGACCTTGGACTTCAGGCATGTGGGTGGGGCAGAGACCCGTGCTCGGCCGATAATGTAACTGAGCTACTTACCTTCAGTTAGCGCGATCTGAGATCCGGAGGTAGCGCACGCTATAGCACTGGCTCAATCGCCCAAACGACCACACGTGAATCCAGAGTGAGACTGCCGGAGTAAGCAGGCGGATTCAAGGCTGCTTAAAGCAATAGTGGAAAGTAAGCGTTTACCCGTCTAATAGCACGAGGTCTAGTACGGTCGATAATATCGCTCGTGGACAATAAGTATGGCTGTATGCGGTACAGTAGCGATCGTAGCTCATGCGTCATTAGTAGGGGAACCTGAGTCGGAGCTTGTGCTATGGTACGAGGAAGCCTGGCTGCCGGGTATGGGAAATCCGGCATTAGTAGAGTTGCCAAAAAATGTGCTGGAACCAGCTTATCCTACCTACTGTAAGCAGTTATGTCTAACTCGTAATACATTCTCAATTATTTGTAAATGATGATAAAAAAAATATGAATTTCTCCTTAGGTCTAACACTTTCGCATAGTTATTCTCATTAGATTAGAAGTATTTGTGTTGTTCTGAAAAAAAAATTTCAAGTGTCACTCGTTGAAAATTGTTATTGCCTAAATAAACAAAAGTTTTTTACAAAATTTAAAGAAGTTTTTGCTCAGATTTGTTCCACTGCATCTCAAAAACATATGCAGAATATTCTAGGTTAAAATGTTGAATAGAAAAAGTCTAGAAGCAGTCTAGTCAAATTTCATCCCATAGCCACGTTGCTTTTGACTGATATTTATTCTAATTTTCGTTAATAACTTTTGAAATTTTAGGATTAGCTTGATGTCAGAAGGTTTTTTTATGTTTAGAATTTACTAAGTTTCAAGTTTGTATTTTTACCACCATAATTTTTACTTTTATCTCATCATTTTCAACTAAAAAAAGTGCAGAGAACAAAAATTATACTCACTATATACTTTTCTATCTTCAGCATATTTTTTCAGTTTAGCAACGTAATAAAAATATAAAGTTCAGTAACTAAGTAAAAAATAGACAGCTGATTGAATTCTAATCAAAGTAGAACTTTCTGACATCAAGCTTACCCTGCCATTTCAAAAGTTAATATTAAATCAATAAATAATAGACAAAAGCTACAGCCATGTAGCCATGTGACGACATTTTACTAAATTTCTTCAAGACATTTTTCTATACATAATTTTTAAGATTTTGTAACAGACTTTTGTTTATTAAAGCAATAGCAATTTTCAACCATTAATACTCAAAATTTTTTTCCAAAAAAAAAAAAAATTATCAAGTTCTAACAATATTTATGAGAACGTGAAAGATCTTAGAATCATTTCGTAATGTTTTTATCGTGATATACAAACTATTAAGCAAGTACTAGCGAGTTGAACATAACTGTTTACTATGGATTATAGTCACCTATGCATCTATGGCGACATGGCTAATAGATCGTTTTCGAGCAGTCACGTCACTTGTCCCTTTCTCCGAACTTTAACGAGCTTTATCTAAGTTAGTTCAAGTTTATGTGAAAAAATAAAAAACATGTGTTTGATATTTCTTGATAATCTATCTGACGTTCCAAATATATTTATTTACTTATTAAATGTTAAATATAATTAAAAAACCTTTTTTTTCATATAAAGTTACGTGACGTTTACAAAAAAATACTGCAAATAATAGTTACGTTATGATTTAGAATATTAAGAGATAAATATGTTGCCACAGATAATTACAACGTTTAATTAGAGTGATATCGAGAAAAATTAGAATAAGCTAGCAATCCACGTGATCTGCCTCAATTAATCGATAAACGGTGTCTGTCATGTCATAGCCGATTTTACGAAGGAGATTACAGAATCGAATCAGAGAATCATTTATTTAATAATTATAAAACGATCAGTATTATATACTTACTGAGAATCAAGCATAAGAAAATACGAGCATGTACATTTACTAGTCATTAAAAAATAAATTAATTATTTACTTATGTACTAAATAACAAATACTCTATGTCTAAATCAGCGATTGAATAAAAGTATAAAATAATTTTTAAAATGTGTAATTTATTGTATAGTGAATGACATGCCCCGATATTTAGTTAGTTGCAATTTTTTCTTTTAATTATGAATTACCAAAAAATTGATTCAGAAATTTTAAAAAGTGGACTAGGCCCACGGGGGAAACCATTAAAAAAAAAGTAAAGTAAATTTCTGATAACACCAACAAGTTAAATTTATCTAAAGTATGTAATAGTTCAGTCATCATGACATGTACTTGCTAGCTAATTTTTGAAAAAAACGTGCTGGGATACTTACCGCAAGCCGGTGTGAAAACAGAATCTTATGAGATTTGGATGCCTACAAATTTCTATCTTTTTTTACATGATAATTTAATAAAGATTTATTTATACGAAATAAAGTAAAAGTTTTTTAAAACATACTATAGAAAAATGCTTTTTTGCTAGCTTACATTAGAACTACGTAATTTTTATATTTAATGATAATTTGTGTAAGATTATCATAATTTATGTAAAGCATGATGTATTTTTTAATGAAAATTAAAAAAAAGCAAAAGCATTCTGCCAAGTACCTTGAATCTAAAGTGATGAAACAAGTGTTTGTTGAATATATAAGGAAAAAAAAAATTAAATATTAGTGTCTGCTGGATAATTAAAAACAGATCAGTCAGATTATTAATGCCGACAGAATATGAAGAATACATTGCTATCTAAACCTTGGTCAGTGCTTCGTTAGATGATGTATTTTAGTGGTGAGAAGTGGGCAGGGCTTGAGCTGAAGTATAGGCGGAAAGACTCTCCCACTTTGGCTGATCAGAGAGAGAAACTGAGTATAGCTACTGTGCACATGTGAAAGGTATTGGTTGTTAGAAACACTGATCTGGTAGCCTGGGCTGGGCTTCAAGCTATTGCACCCAAACATGGGCCACGAAGAAGTGGAAAGACTTATAGGTGTCTTTCGTAGCAGCTGGTGATCAGGGATGCAGTGACACTGATGCGATCTCGGCGGAGATGACATGATTGCTAAGGAACATATAACTTCTACAATACCAGTATTTTATTAGGTAAACAATTAGCTGTACTGTGTAATACTGTGACAGTGTGACCTCCAGTATGAGTACCAAAGAGACGCTTTTTGTGAATCTATAAGTATGCACATGCGCGAATAATGATTAATACTCAAAATAAGTCAAAACAATACTTTCTCAAGAGTTGGACCTGCCAGCTTACTAAGAATGCGGAAAAAAAAGTATCAAGTTATCTTTTTTGAACGATTAATAATCGTTTCATCTGACTTTTTTTCAAAGTGTGAACTATTCTATGGAGCATTAACACTAAAGTTTACCATGATGCTTTGACCTAGGTGACCATCTATTTATTGACATGATGCTATTTCGTTGATGTTTTTTTACCAAAATACATAATAAAATATGCTGTTTATAGGACAATACACGTAAATTGGTATATTTTTATGTATTTTCTCAAAATGTATCGTAAAAAGATAGTACTTTTACAATAAATATATGATCAAATGAGATCCTATCAAATTCTACAGAGAATGATACTGTATGGCCCCACATTATACTAGTGGATTTTGAAGATATTAACAAAATAGTGGTGAAAAAGTCTCGAAAATACGCAACGCATTTAAGAAAATAAATTCTAATATTCTGTCTACTGCATAGAACAATTCTAGATTTTATATGCATATTTCATAGACATAAACCAATAAAAATGTATTTGAGAGTTTGGACTTCAGAAAATTGATAACAAACTTATGCCGATCGAAGTTACCAAATTGAAAACTTTAAAGGCTATGAAATTTTCTAGGTAAATTAAATAATATACTAAAATATTAATAATGCTATAAACATCTGTGGGCCAAAAATAACATTAATGAATTTTTTGGGATTTTTTTATGGACATTTTTCGAGTACTAGTAAGTTGATTGTAACTCTGTTTAGAATCAGTTAAGCGTTACGTAGATCCGGCCCTAGATACCAGTACACCCTCAAAATGATTTAACACTAGTTATACATATTTATTAATTAAGTATTTTTCTTTTAGCAATATGTCGCAAGACGCAAATAAAGATACAAGTGGAGATAGATCCATAAGTTTGAAAGAATCGTTTAGGCCTTAGGGCTGCCTTTAAAAACAAAAACTTGTCAAGTAAATTGCAATGCTGGCACCCAAAATCAGCTGAATAAATTTTGACTGGCTTTAGCAGTCACTGTACTGTATTGGATTGTATTGACGTGCAAGTACCGGCGATGTTGCGATTTCATAAAAATACTTCAATTTCTCTCAGTATTGCAAAATAATAATTAATAAGTGCCAGCTTACACGTTATTATTTTACTTTTAAAACTTTCTGCCAGATAACTCTGTTGTTATTATTAAAATACAAATTTTATTCAGATAGTCACAGAGGATTTAAAATGATTGGATAATGGGAGTAAAGTTACTAAAAAGTACCAGCCAATAAAAGATGTACTATGCAAGAAAACATTCGAATGAGAGTGTGAAAAAAAAGGGGATACTTGGTTAAATTTTTTTTTTTATTTTAATTTAACGCTAAAATTGTGTATGCGTGGTCATATTGAAAATAAGAAATTGAACCACAATTTTTGATATAGTTTGAGGATATGTGGACATTTTCCCAAAAGGTCATCTCCCCCAGGGGAATAGTCCGTGACAACAGATCCTTGTTGCTATGGACAGTTTCCCTGCAAACAATAAATAAAGAGATAATATTCTTTAGTTGAATCGTCTGTGACAACCGACTTTAATTGTCATGTATATTTTTGCGGCCAGTACATTGTTTGGTCATCAATTGAGAGTTCTACTTCTTACATCTTGCTTTGTAACACGGTAGATATACCATCAGGCGAGTACAGGGAAAAGATAAGGAAAGCTTAGAAAGAGAAAGGGAGCCCGTCTCAGGTCAAGGTGTTGTCCACACAACAGGAGTCTGATCTTAAGCGAAGACGTAAGACACAAATAAAGGGGCCGTTTCATTGATTAATCTGTTGATACGCCTGTCGGTTATATATATTAAACGTAAGTAATTAAGATTAGTAGCTCCTTGTATTAAGCATGGAACACAGGGTTATGTGAAATCTTTCATGCTTAATTCACCCTTGTGCAATGCTCCTTGACATATAGGCGTTGCACTCTTAGACTTATGCCGCGCATGAAGGTGTTTGTGGTTATAGATTTACCGTACCGCATACCCCTTGTCCCCTGTGCCGTGCATTCTTATGCCCGAACCTGGTATGCGGGCGTTTTTAGTTATATATATTAACCTTACCCCATGTGCGGTGCACTCTTATACCCGTGCCCTGTGTGCAAGTGTATATTGCTGGGGTACTGTCGTCGTATATTAAAATAAAAACCATGTTAGCTGTTGTGGCTAGACTGCTGCTCTGATTACAAACGGTATCAGAGTTTTAGTTATTCGTTTTGGCTTAACACCTCGCAGTTTTAAAGAAAAAAAATGCCTAATGTACTGCTAGTTACTCTGATATACCTAAGATATATAGATAATAATAGACAAATATATATATATCTACATAAGATTAATAAACTCAATATGGTAATCTAATAATCCACAGCTAATAATGGGATACATAACTATTATGCTCTAGTGTATTAATTTTTTCCAGCTATTTTCCTGTAAGTCCTGCGATTTCTTCACTTACTTTTACTGATGTACACACCAATCCTACCTGCCTGCCAGCCTACTTGTTTGCCTGTTCTGCCTAGTCCTGTCCAACAGTTGGTAAAATTTTTTGCAACCATCTACCGAGGTAAGCTCGTGTAATATAGAGTTTATCAGTGAATTCACAATATACTAAAGTTATAACTTACGCATTACACCGAGCAGAGACCTATACAAATTATAAACTTTTTCATTTCATCAATATTACTTAGAATGTTCGAAACTTTTTCACTTTTCTATTAATTTTCACTGTATAAATTTCTCTAGAAAATTTATGTTTTGGTTGTAACATGTTTGTTTATTTTACGTTTCTTTTTTATTATGGCTACTAATATTAATAATACAACCACAATAACAGTAGTACAGCTATAAGGGTTCTGGGACAGCTTTCCAGCAGCCCTACTAGTACCGGACTACCCCTACCTGGCAGCCGGGCTTCGTCGTACTATAGCACGAGCTCCTCCTCAAATTTCTCTACTAGTGTCAGATTAACCATGAATTCTACTGTAGTGGCTCAACTCAAATGACATTATCAACAAGCAGTATTATTGACCGTGCTTCACCGTGTGCTATTGGACGAGCAAACGCTTACTTGAGCTAGAGTCACCCTTTCTCCTTTCTACTCCGGCGCGGCAGCCTAACCCCGCATCCCCATGCCATCGCATGTGTTATTAAGCTATTCATTTGAGAGATATTTAGATTTTCTCTACTTGTGGCAAATTCGCTTGCCTGGATTATTAAGTTAGCTGCATTATTGACTGCGACCTAGCGACAGTACCGGGTATAGTCGCACATTTTTCAAGACACTCTGGCACTAAGAAAACGTCGTAGGAAAATCTGACGTAAGGGAGGGAACCCAGCTACAAAGAGCAGTAAAAATAGTGACGGGGCTCGAGAAATGCGGGTGTGCAATAACTATGTTGCACAGGTGTTACGGATCATGCTTATTCTGGAAAATATTAATCGAGCATGCCTCAACACTGAAGATAGATAACCAGCGTTGGGTAGGGGGGATCATACCTTATTGCTTACCGTTTTACTTTAAAGTACTTACCGTCGATCTATATTTGAAAAAATGAAACGTGTTATGAAAAACCGTAGGAGGAAAAAGAATAAAGGAGAACGATTTCTAGGCTCCCACCGCTGCGTGCTGACAAAGAATCTCTTATTTCTCTAGTCTGCTGGCTCTTTAGCTCATTTGCCCGCTTACGCCCAATATACTAATACATAGGAAGAATAATATAGGTTCTTAAGCTTTTAAAATAGACATATATATTTCAGAAAAAAATTGATTTATATAGTGATTGGAGTAGTGATTCGAGAGGGTAAGTAGAAGGAATAAAAACTTAAATTATTTATATTATTTATAACTAGCAAGAAAACTAGAATTACAAGAATTTTTATAAAATTTGATAAATATATGTAAATACAACTTAGCAAAGGGTGAAGTGGATCGGCTTTCCATTTCATTTCATCTTATTGTTCATCATCAGGATCGGTCATGCCGTCCAAATCTCCAATATTTTGGCGAGGTAAGCTTGTCGTGATAGCTGGAAAAAGAAGTAGTTAAAGTTTTATAGGAGCTTTAAAAGTAAGGATTATATATCTCCTTCTGATGCTATTGCCCAGGCGACTGCTGTGGTTGCCACTGCTGCTGCGATTGCAATAAAATCAATTTGTTAATGTAATTGAAAAATTGAAGATATTAAGAAAAAAAATTTTTTTGATTACTAACATGATTATTATGATTTATTAAGACGAATAAAACGTTCACTAACTCTTGGTAATAAGCCTTTTAATTTGTTGATGTCTGTCTCGTTGTATAAGTTAGAATCCTTATCTTTGGCAATCGTATACAACCATTTTATTTCCCTTGCCTTTCCAAAGTTCTTAATCATTCACATGAATGTTTTAAGAAACTCATCATTATCAACTTCATAAGGTAACATAAGAATGTCTTCATCTTCTTTCCTCCAAATATCCATATAAATAATACGATTAAATGTGTTGAATAAAAAACTTTTGTTAAAGTTTCGAAAATAATTTACAAAACTTATATCCACTGACCCGCTGATGCAATATACTTCCTGATATATATTTATAATAATGTTTCCAATATGGTTGTAATAATTCTTCCATCCTAAGAAAGTATGTTGTACTCCAAGTCATTCTCGGGAGTATTGTAATTGAAAAAGTTCTTCAATAAATTTTTACGATCCTCGATTATGCTTTTTCTGCACCGCTCACGCTCGTCATTTTCTTTTTTTTTGTAGCCTTAAAGGCACACGATGAATTATGCAGCAGAGATCATCATAAGGCATTATGTAGTCTGATACGATGTATTGCATGATTATATCGATTTGAAGATTATCTCCCTTATTGTCCAAGGCACGAATTGTTTCAGCGTCGGTATCCATATCTGACCATGCAAAACTAAAGGGTAGTTTTCTTCTTCCTCTTTCTCCTTTTCCTTCTCTCCCTCACTTATCTCGCTTATCTTGCTATCTCCTCATCTGTATAAACTTTCTCCTCATTACTGCATCACTCTCTTAACTTACGTACCTTTTACCTCGTTCCTCGCCCATTTCCATACTATAAAGTATTGCAACATACTCATAGTCATCATTATCGTTCCTTTGTTCCGCAGCTAAAGCATATTAACAGAAAAGATTTACTAAAATTATCTTAAGATAGTTTAGCGCTAAAATTCTAAACACGTACAAAACCCATTATCAATAACAACGTATTTCGAAATAAAAATAATTAAAAAAAAACCATTATCTGGCAAACTACCTAAATATTTAAAAAAATAAAGCATGCCAAATAAAAAAAATCCAGACAATTTTTTTGCAGATCTCGCCTTGATCTCTGTCATTCTGTGCTATAAACTCGCCTCGATTAGGCAAAGTTGCCATCCCAAAGTCGGTGATGTAGTCCCCAATCAGTATTCCTATTTGTCTCGTGACAAAAATTCCCTTACCAAAGAATTAAATAAGTTTTGGGATTGTGCTCTGTAACAAAAGAAACTAATTTTACGCAGTCACTTACTTTCATATGCACTTGCCATACGCTTTTGCCAAGCAGCATCGTATTTAGTGAAAATTAAACTCCCAAATATCTCAGCGCTTATCCGACTATCATAAATGTATCGCGAAGAGCGGATTTGTTTGACATCATAATGTCCTAATTCGCCGCGACTTAAATGATGACTTAAGATTTATTTATTTTTGACATTCTAGGTTAGCATGAGTTTTGTTTGTGAAAAGCGCTGTCCAAGTCATAATACTCTTGGAATCAAATTTTTTTTCTCACTCTGCTGCGTAACTTAAGAGGGGTATGTGATGAGAATGAATGGCTATAAGTGAGATATAACAAAATATTTTTTACCACAGCTCTCCAGTACCAGTATTGTAAATGATTTGTGAGAGTTAAAATTTAAGATGAGAGTCATTGGCAGATGATCGTATTTGAAAGTATCGTCAATGAATCAAAATAGAGAATTCATGCTCAGTGAAGAGAAAATCACCATCCTTCACAAAAACTAGACATACCTACTAACAACTATATCATCGTTCGAGGATCGCTATATGTTTTTACGCCCGAGCTGAATTGCTTTTCTCTATATCCATAGCATTATCATAAAAAGCGCAGCGGGCCTTGTACTCATATAACATAGCGTACAGCCCCGATAACCATCATGGGTATTTGCTTTAAAGTCACGTATCCCTTTTTCTAATGTAGAAAGTCAAACAAAAAGGGTCCTACTAGAGTTGTTAAGGATAATTAATGGAGAGTAGCAGGCTAGTGATTTAATCCTCTGATTATTTCTGCTGTACTTAAAACAACTAGCTAAAAGAAAAAGTATGAAATCTAGCAATAATGCTGATAAAATATACCGAATTTACTTACAAAAAAAAAATCATGGAGTTATCAGTGTAATATTCAAGCCAAACATGTACTATTCAATACCAAGTTTCCTTATTGCTATAACATTTTGCTTAGTTCGGTTATAATTTTTTATGGTTTTACAAAATTTTTTAAGAATTAAACAATAATCATGACTGTAAAAGATGAGGTCGCTTGGACGCAACCTTATTGATGCTAGCTTCCCGTGCTCTCTTCAATGTAAAAGTGGTAGAATAAGTTTCATTCATTAAGTAGTGTCCCCACGGTTAAGTGTCCGATTGACCAGGCATTAGACAGAGTTTATTGTACGCAGCGTTCAGCACACATTCTTTGGAGATATAGATCATCAATCTTTCCAATACTGCGTATATCCTCAAGAGCTTCCTCCTCTTTTAATGATCCCTTTCAGAAGAAAAGATCTGTTTCCTTAGTGACTTGTTTCCAGAGATATTAAGGGCTTCTTCGTTGGGGCGAGCTTTTAATGCCTGCACTCGTTGACTGATTTATCGCAACCAAATGATTTTAATCAAGCACCTCTAGTTGTTCCCTGGGTATAAGTATTGTTTTTTAGAAACCGTAATAAAGCTCTCTGATTGGTTGCTATGATTCTTCTAAAAAACGTTTCTTGATGCTTGCTTTGTGCTAGGATTCTACATATTACAAGAGATCCTTCGAATGCACACCCTCTCGCTGAGTAATACGATTTTCTCTTAAGTTTTGATGTTATCCTTTTTTGGCACCCCCCAAAAGAGTTACATTGTCAGACTCCTATAAAAGCCACCACGATGTGTGTCATTGTACAGTATCACCAGGGCATTTTGAGGTTTTACAACTAGTTTTTGCTTTTCTTGCTCTTCAATGTTGAAATTATTGTAACTATAAATTTTTTGACAACAAGTGTTTATAGTGTAGATCATGTGTTACGATACTAGTGTAAGTAGACGAAACAGATAAGAATAAGCTTCTAGGGTAATGTCAATAATGTAATACCTGTAAGTAGTACACAAAAATTTTTTATTTAGTATTAAAACAAATAAGAAACTTTTTTTTCTTAAGTACTTTACAGTCGCTGACACAGCAGCGGCGCGGGCGCGGGCGGAGGTGAAAGCATCGGCCACAGCGACAGAAGCAACTCGTAAGTAATAAGACTTTAATTTAGTATTTAACTCTTGCTGTTCATCCAAAATCGTTTCTTTGAAAAACTTGATTGAATCGTAAATTTAATTTCTATTCTTACAGCAACTACAAACACAGCAACAGATCCAGTGGCGGTGGTAAAATCACCAGTAGCAGCAGCATAAGCAACTGGAAAGTAATAAATATATAATGTACTCTAAAGTGTTTAAGTTAAATTAGCAAATTACTTTTATTGCAGCAGCAGCAATAGTGGCAGCCATAGTAGCAACGACAGTGGCAGCTCTCACGAACTATAAGTATTGAAAAAGTTTTTGTGCTATCATCTAAAGTTTTTTCGATTAAATTATTAAATTGATTTTATTAAAGCCGCAACCTCTTTATTTTGCAGGAATCTCGTGCACTTATCTTAGGCCAGTCTGTCGCCAATCTGTAGAATCCGATGCCCAAATGTCTTGCATAGACGCGTGCTACCAGGTTAATACCACCAATTATAGATTCATCAATAACTCCTTTATATACATCAGTCTTTTATTATTATTATTATCGCTGTGAAGATACCAAATAGATTCATCATTCTCTTCTAACCGTAAGAAATAAACCGCTTATAAGTTAACAAGTCGTTTGCCGCATCAAACGAGATTCTCGTTCATGCTATGCCCACACTTTGAATCGTGGGACAAGTACCTTATTCTGCTTTGGTACAACACTAATTATGAATATACAATCTATTTTTTAAGAATAGCATAAAACTATTTGATGCATTTTTTAAAATTGTGTGTAATCAAATTAGGCATAAGCGTTCAGGTTCATTTACTCTAATCATTTTCCTTATAAGTTTCTTTTATCTCTCTCGTCTTGTTTGTATGATTTCTTGAAATACTTGGATAACAGGTGGTTCTGACTCTAATAAAGTATTAACTTATCAATAGTTACTAAATCGAAAGCCAGGGCATATCGGATTAGCTAAAAGTCATAAGACCCTTGTCATCCAGAGAACTATGCTAACAATTGGGAGGAAATTACGTCTCGCCAAGGTGCTATAATTTCTGCTACAATTTTATAATTTAACTCATTTTTCAGCTAAATTTAGATACATCAAGAACTTTGATTATTCATATTGTGAGTTCCATTTCATTTGCGTAACTGTACTCAACGCTCACCCTGTCCAACTAAGCAGTACTGTCGCTATAAATCAAGCTGTACAGTATGCACAGGAAGTATTTTTGTGCTTCACTTTACTTGGCTGTTTATTGTTAACACAAAATTAGGATGTGATTATGAACTCTTTAATTCCAATGTGAAATACATTTAAATGTTGTTACTTCCGTTATAAAAATATAAAAAAAATTTTTTTTTGCACTATTGTACAATATTTACCACTAAATAGTTAGCAAGGCACGTAATGGAGTACAGAAGACCATCAAACGCATAACCGGCTTATGTAAATCTTCCTAGTCCAACAGTAGGACAAGTACCTCACTTTGCTCATGAACTATGTGATTCATAATGCATAGTGAATAATATAAGCAAACCTTCAACACTACAAGCTATGCTTTTTCAAGTGTAAACATTAAAATGAGACAGGAACCTTCAGATATTTAAAACTATAGACATTTTTCTAATACAATTTATGGTCGTTATAAGAGAAAATCACAAGAAATCTATATTCTTACCTGTTTTGTCTATTTTTTTTTTTTTCTTAGTAGACAATTGATTTTGTCTACCATAATAAAGTATAAACTAATCAATAATTACCAAGTCATGTGCCAGGGCAAATTAGATTAGCTGAAAGTCATATTTCTCCTGTCATCCAGAGGGCTCTACCGACAATAGAAGAAACATTACGTGTAGCCAAGGTACTATAGTTAATAAGCTACGCCTGTACAAGACCATGCCGGTACCAGACTATGCCGGTACGAGACCACCGCTATAGCTCACCCGCAATATCACGGTAGTGGTAAGGTGAGTTCTCCGTGTTATAACATGAGCTCTGACGTCGCGGCTGATACAAGCCGGTACCAGCTCACCCGCTGTATCTCTCCTGGCCGCGATAGGGGGAGTTCCCTCAGAGCTCTGACGCCACGACTCTGAAGCTCCCCACCTCAGCTCCCTCCTCAAGTGCTGAGAGGCGGTAGCAAAGGTATCTATGTCAGCGTGGAGGATGTTGCAAGAGGGAGAAAGGGCGAGAAAGGGAGAAAGACGCTGAGGATGCTGTCGAGGCGGGCCAGAGAGAGAGAGAGTGAGAATATTAGGACGAGATGTATGCAGTTGGGAAAAGCGCAACTCACATTAACTCCAATCTCCCGTTCTGCTCAAGACACCCGCTCTCTCAGCTGCTTCTGTATTTTTTCATCTTCGACGCGGTCCTTCTATGCCTGCCTACTCGAAAGAATTTTGTTTTCATTTGGAGCGGGAGATATGATTAGCAGAGGCAAGCGTGTTATGTACAACGCAGGAGTCGCACGATGCTTAAACCTCTCCTTCCTTACGCATTATAATATTCTGGCGGATGGTTTGTATCAGCGGGTGTGTACGCACGTATCAAGTGTTACGAGTCGTTGGGTGTACGCACGCTTGCATCACTGTGCCTGGTCCGTCTTATCAATTCGGTGGGATCGAATGATGCAGGGCTTTGTCGACTCGAGTGCTGAGAGGCAACGGCAAAGGTTTCTACGGCATCGCATAGGATGTTGTCTAGGCGGGGGCAAGAGCGTGAATAAGAGGAGGCGGAGGTAAAGGTTTTTTGTAGGCAAGTCAATGCAGAGGATGTTGTTGGAGCGGGCAAGAGAGGCAGAGAGAGAGAGAGAGAGAGAGAACGAGTGAATATTAGGACGGGTTGTATACGGTTAGGAACAGCGCAACTCACATCGACTCAAATCTCCCGTACTGCTCGAGACTCCCTGGACGAAATATGATCCGCTTTCTTATCAGCGTAGGTAATTTTCTTATCTTCGACGCGGTCCTTCTATGCCTGCTTACTCGAACGCATTTTTTCTTTTTTATAATCATTGAACAGTAGTTTAGAATCGTTAAAAACAGGTGTTTGAGTTGCTTAAAAAATAGCAAATTAAAATTTAATAAATATTGTTATAGTAGCTTAAAAACATACTAAATAAAATTCATGGCCTATACAACGGCCAGTTATTTACTTCTTTTTAATTATTTCATATTCATCCTTCTTCGGATACGAGTGAATATTTTCGGAATAATAAATTCTACTGAGTTTTTGGTGAGCTGCCTTGATACGCTTCTTTACAAGAGGTTTTCGACAATCTCCATCCTCCGTGGGCTTGCTGCTCGGGGAGCACCCCGAATTTATTAATTAACTAGAGTATGGACCCATGTTAAAAAGGCGAAAAAAGCGGTCGGAAGCAAGTACTAGTTTCTAAAGTTTGGAAAAGAGAATTTTTAGAAGCAAACTGGTAAAACTTTCATTCCTATTAATGATCGACTCCATAAGATCATTTACGAAACGAAAAAGGAAAATAGTGTACGGCAACGACATGAATCTCCAGCTGAAGACCTTTTAAAGTCTATTAAAAAGAGGAAAAAATATATAGATACATCAATGTTCCATTCAGCCAGTAGTAATAGTGTAGATGCTATTGCTTCTTCAGATGACACTATAAAAGATTGTAATACAGTTGTGGAAAAGATTTATAATGATGATGATGATTTAGGGCTTGATACAAAGAAAAAAATTATCCATTAATCCGTACATACTAATAGTAGATAAAAAAGAGCCAGAGTTGGAACGCATATATGGAATAAGGAGAAAATGGACGATATATGCTTGAAGATTTACCCATACATTTTAATAATAATAAAATTAAAATAAATCATCTAAACACCAATAATACTTTTGTCGACTGTAAATGTTGAAACAAGACAAATATTTATATCGGTCTTACAGTCACATTAATAAATAAACATTAAAATTATT
>JAPYYV010000294.1:0-36197 GCA_030522625.1 Copidosoma aretas
GATTGGCTGTCGAAATAGTGAACAGTCGTTGTCGGAGCCATCGTTGCGCTGAACTGTCGTTGAAATTAACGTCGCTGCAAAGAACAGTCATAGTTTTGATACAAAGTCGAAGTGCACTGTCGTTGTTTCGGACCCCCCCTCCCATTTGCACTTGCTATACGATGTCATATTATATAAGATGGTACCAATCACTTATGCAACAATATAATTTATGATCAACGTCAACAACAATCAAACTTCGCAAATTAACATTAGTGTCTGAATTCACACACAAATTATACAACCGTACGTAGCCTTTAAAAATATTACTTGCATGTTTGCAAAATACCTACACTATAAAAACCCTTAACTGAAGTAGTAGACAAGATTGTGTAGGAAGGGCTCACTATTGTGTGTAGTCAGCCGACATAGCCTGACGTGTTATTCAGTGAGTTTAACTAGTTTTCTCTTACATGTGGCAGCTACTGCAGTTCAGAGGTTTGTCAGTGTTATAAACATTATTAGACTATTTGTACTTTTGTGGTGGATCCACATTTGAATTTTAGTAACCGCTCTGCTACGCTCTACAATTTCAAAAAGACGAGATCAATTGCAACATCCTATGATACGAGAATGTCTTGTTAAGTATAAAAAAACCTGCTGTAACTATTTATCAAGTTTTTTTAGAATATTTTGAAAAAAAGCTAGTTTTTTCTCACGATAAATTTAAGTGCTTTGTCTTCTCAGCCGTTTTTATTCCAAAATTAGTTCGTTGCATGAAAATTTATCAGCTTTCACAAAACTTGCACGTTTTTCTGAAATAAAACCATTTGTTAACTTTCGCACGACAAGTTATCACAATAGCATACGGATAAAACAACTTACTTACGAGTGAAGCACCACTGGCTTTGTCAAAGTCATCAGATTTGATGTTGTTTTCAGCAATAGATAATGGCTGTATCCATGGTTTTGAATAAAAGATCGAGTCCAAATCCTGTAAAACAAAACATTGCTTTACCGACTTTACATTTTAAATTTCAATTTTCGCATTAATATTTAATTTCCATTTACATCGTAATATGAACAAGTTTCACGGTCTTGGCCAGATCCAGCGTTGTAATCTTTCACATTTTTGTATGATTTTTTTAGTCCATCTATTTTTGCTGTGCACTGTTGAATAGTAATCCAGTGACCTTTGGACTTAATTCCTGTTCCAATTAATTTCCAGAACTGATAATAAGTCAACCCTTGACTGCAATACATCTCGTCGTACTGTTTGTACAAGGACAACAACAACAGCACTTCTGAATCTGACCAGTTCTTTCGTTTCAAAACTAAAATAACAGTTCGGTAAAAAAGACACAACGTTATTTTGTCAACCACGAAAAATCACTTAAAAAAAAATTACTTTCGTCAATTAATAACAAAATGAAACAAATTAGTTTTTCAGTTAAACAATAGAAATGTTTAAAAATTTGAAAACCTGTAAATTTATTATCCCAACTTTGAAATTAATAATAACTCACCACTTTTTTTTTACCTTCCAGTTCAGTATTATCATTCTCGGTTTCAGAAGACAAATCATCATTTGGCAAGGTATTATTAGATGCAGTTGCTTCGCCCAATGCTACCGGTACAGTAAACTCCCAGTTTTGTGGGGAAACGTGAGTTGACAGTGATTGTTTGTATTGATTATTCACTGCCAATTTATGATCAATCAACAGTTGCGAAGCACATATCACATCTGTGAAAGGAAGATAGGTGTTGTCCTAACATAGTTTTAAGGATTCAGTAAAATTGTTAGACAATATACTCACCGTTATGACCTCGCTCGAAAGTGCCTTCGTCGACATGCAACTGGTAACATTCTTTACTTAATGAATCAAACAAGTCTAGTTGAAAGTTTTCAATGGTTATCGGACCAGACTTCACTTTTTTCGCAATGAATGCTTTGTGCATCGCCATTAACTTGGGAGCAATAATGGGATCTGCAATGAGTGCAAACATGCTATATAGAAAAATCTAGATGGAAATAATGAACATCTCATAATTGCAAAAACTTACATGTAGTATATTATACGGTGAAGGATAAGTTCATTGTTATCACCAGTTCGTTGTATAAATAGTTAAAATATTATAAAACCATGTACAAAGTCACTACGTACCAGTTTTTAGCTGTGCCGCCAATAACCTTCAATGGATATTTTCACCCGTGCTAGGATCAACTATCATTGTTTAGTATCTTCTCAGCCGACATAATGATAATTAAGTAAAATCGTCTCCTAAAGTAATACTTGTTCCTCCAACAGCATCAAAACGAATCAATGAAGAGAAGTAGAAGATGAATATACCTTTATATATTGTCAAAATCAAACTTGATAAAATGAAATTCGGCATAAGGGGTCAAACTTTATTTACATCAGCGGAACACAGCACAATTAGTAAGCAGCGACACTAGCGCTCCTCAACCATATACGGCGTTGCCACAACTCACGTAACTTACTGCTGGTAGCGTTTGCGGAATACAGCCTAGATCTAGGGTAACCTATCCCGTGACAAACTTGGATTTAAAACTTTCAGCTAGTGGATAAACTTTATCTAGTCGATCAGTGGCCCTCTTATCCAAGAGAAGCATTGAATCCGGGTGTTGCAACTTTTTACTGGCATTCAATAACGACCAAAACTTTTTAGAGTTCGCATCAATATTGTTTTTAACAATAGATACATAGTTTTACCTGGAATGATAGGCCGGAGATTGACAATGGGCTCTCTTTAACTTTAACAAATTATAATAGTAATCAGATCTAAAACGATCGAAAATCTTATATCTTTTTTTCTCAGATACAGCTTGCCTTAAAGCAACAGAGAACCAGCGGGGAATGTTTGACTGAAAGGGCCTGTTTACTGGACTTAAGCAAGAGATCAATTCAAATAACGTCTTATAACGAATATCAACTTTATTACTAATAGTTGGACATAAGTTGAATAAAATAACCCAGTCCATCATTAATCCCCGCATAGTCCTCCTTCAGAAAGTTAAACCTACTGAAATAATTAGCTGCCCTGCGATGTACATTTATATGAAACAGAAGAGAGTAGGCATGGTGAAACTTATTTGGAGTAATTAATGGGTCAACTGAAATATTGGAACAAACATGTAAATCACTAAAACATAAATCTAGTGAGGAATCAGCATTATGTAGTCGAATTAGACGCGGACTTAAGTGACAAGTATTTACAAGAGCTTTAACACACTGTACAGTACTACGCAGAACTGCACTATTATTTAAGGCATAGGTACCAACGATATAGTCGACTTCTATCCATATGTATCTTGATAAGTTAAAATACTCTATGATGAGGTATTTGTTGTTACAATGAGACAGGAAATGATCATGTACAGTGCCTGAAAAGCTAAATATCTTCTATAAATATAACTGAGTATGAATAACTTCAGTAAGTGGAGGAATGTATGGGACTATACCACTATGGGATGGACTGCCAACAAGTTGAAGAGAATTTGTCACTTGGAACAGAAGATCACCTCCAGTCTTTTTATTCGTGGTAAGATTGCATCTATCCAATCTGACAACTTGGTATCCGGAGAAGTACAGCTCCTTTTTATCAACATTGTCATATGGCCATGTCTCACGCCTCGCTAAAACGTCAATCCTGGGTGACAACGATAATAAGTAATGTTAGTCTTTAAGCTTACCCTTTAGACTGTCGGTATTTTTATAGCAAATTGCAGGATTCTGCTCATCACCATCAAATAGTTATTTTTTACTCTTGACGACCCAGGGCTACGTTTTGAAGGGGTTTTGGGCTCTGATTTTCTCACACAAAACAAGGTCAAGATAAACTTCAGTGAAAGAATATGATGATAAACAAGAAAAAAATACCACTCAGGTTGCGATACGTGATATTCGAAAAAGGAAACGTAAGAAACCGCCGACAATCACCTTCGTGAAGCTCCCACAGATAGCAGCAAAGCTGATTCGGATGGATACGATTCGGCAACAGAGCCACCGGACAATAGTCTAATTGATTTTTTCAATAGCCAACCAGAACCCAACGAATTCTCTAGCTTCGGAGAAAGAGAGGGTTTTATGAGGTCAATTCAGGAAACTTCCGAAGAATTATATTTACCCACAGCTCATTGCAGCTTATCCGGCATGTACGTCACGTAAGTATACCTTGATTACGATGATGAAAAAAAGGTTAACAGCGAGGATAGCAAGAGATCGAGGTTTGATTAGCAGACAATAATAGTAAGCTTACAAACACTAGGTGATAATGAACAGAAGCAAGCACAAATACTTCTCGACCGCCGTGATATATTTCATTCAGCGGATGAAAACTTACAGCGACAAATATCGCCATGCATCGCATCCCTACAATAGATGACGTACCAATAGCTAACAAGCAGTACAGACTGCCCCACGTACTAAAAACGGAAGTCGAGAGACAAGTACAAGAACTGTTGACCGTGGCATAATTAAAAGGTCGCGATCTGGATACAATACTGCCCTTTGGATCGTACCCAAAAAGTCCCCGATGGCATACCTAAATGGCGAGTCGTCCTTGATTTTAGACCACTTAATAAGAAAACAGTGCCGATAAATTTCCCGCTCCCCACTATAACCGATATATTGGACCAAGTAGGACACTCGACATATCATACAGTGATTGATTGCCAATCAGGATTTCATCAAATTCTGATGCATCCTGAGGACACGCACAAAACGGCATTTTCTACTCCCAATGAATGCTACAAATTTGTTAGAATGCCGTTTGGCTTAAAAAGTGCAGCGGTAGAATATCAATCCGGCATGGCTAAAACCTTAGAAAGAATAATTTGGAAAAAAAGCATTCGTATGGATGATTAGTTATACATACCACTACCTCAGAATAATATAAAGAATTATTTAATAACTTAATAGATCGACTACGAATAGCCAATTGGAAGTTGGGACCCGCCAAATCTAGCCTAATGCAATCAGAAGTTACTTATTTAGAACATATTCTCAATGAAAAGGGGTTGAGCCCCGATCCAATGAAAATTGAAGCTGTTAACCTTTATTCACAGTCATGTAACGTTAAAAAGGTAAGGAAGTACTCAGGGTTCACGGGAAACTACAGGTGATTCATACCAAGTCTCGCACAATCAGCCGAGCAACTGATCAAACTGCTCCTAAACAACGAAACATTCCGTTGGGAGGAAAACAAAGAAAACGCCTTTCAAGCACTAGGGCAAGTTCAGTGGCTGGCGCTGGCACTGCAGTTCCCAAATATAAATGAGCCGTTTACAATCACAACAGACACATCCGGATACGCTATAGGAGGTTTCCTTTCCCAGGGAAAGATCGGAAGCGATTTACCTATTGCATATATCTCTCGGGTGCTTAGAGGCCCTTAGTTGCATTATGACCCGTATGAAAAAGAAACATTAGCTGTACTCCATGCAGTACAAACCTTCCAACCGTATATATATTTCGCAAGTTTACAATCATAACGGATCACCAACTACAAGTTTGGTTCCAAACAGCCCACCTCAACACAAGAGTCCAGAAATGGAGGTTCAAACTTTCTTAGTACAATCATGAAATAATACACGTACCGGGCAGATTGAACTCACCTGTTGACGCCGTCTTACGCAACCCCGCCCGTAACAAACAGATTAATGTCCTAACAAGAAGTCAGACGGTTCTACAAAACGAAAATTAAGGTAGGAGAAACACAATTAGTAGAGGAAATGCCCGACCCTCAAAACAACTTCGACGCTTACACACACTCAGCTAAGAGCCAACCGACAAGATCTCCACTAGCCCGAGTCAAAACAAAGAAGCAGCGTGGCAGACCTTGCAAGGAAATCGAATCAAGCCAAAAGCTACCTCCAGATAAAGATGCAGAGGTATCTGACCAGGAAAATCTTGAAAAAAGAAAGGTAAAAAAAGTGGTATGCCGAAAAAATCGACACCAGCGTGTGCATGTAAAAATCGGATCGCCCCAAACTCCTAAGTTCTTAGGGCTGTCGAATCATCGAGCGACAAATCGACCAACTCCGATGAAGACACTCAGCATAACGTGTTGCTAAAAAATAATGTGGTCAAAACTAAAGAATTGATCGAGCACAGATTAGATAACGTAGCGTACTTTAGCACTACTACTGGTAAGCCCTGTGATAAAGAAGCGGAAAGACACATCAAGTCAAATAAAATACCCGTAAATCAAGAATCAGATATAGGTGAGATAAAGATAAAAAATTGACCAACAAAAAATACCAATTTTCTTTGTGTATCACAGACAGTGAGACCGTATTACAAGGTATAATCAGGCACAGGATGGAAAAGATACTTGAAAACCTACACTGAATTTTGATAGAAAAAAACCTAAGTACCATCAGCATGGCTAGAACAAACAGTATATGCAATTGAGATTGGATAGAAGTGAGTAAAATAAGCAAGAGTATATTTGGTAAAAGAAATATCAATGTTATAATTTCTAAAAACACACTACAATATGTGGAACACGAAGACACAGACAGCATATTTTATGAATCACACAAATCTTCAATCGGTGGACACGAAGGCGTTTCAAAAACTTTTGCGACGATTCAGCAAGAATATTATTGGAAAAACCTCAAAGATGATATCTAAAGGCGCGTTCAACAGTGCCTAGAATGCCAGCTAAAAAAACTAAAGACAACAAAACAGTGAAACTAAAAACTTCACAACCCATAGTAATAACAGACATGCCTGGAACTGTATCCGACAAAGTAGAACTAAATATTGTTGGACGCCTGCCCATGACTAAAGCAGGCAATGAACATACATCGACGTTACAGGATCAGTTATAAAAATTCAGTAATTATGTACATTTACTTAATAGGGTGAAAGAAAGGAAATTCGGGGACCATTTTACAGGAATCCATGACATCCTAGACGCACTAAACAATTCTAATATAAAAATACAGATAGGCAGAGAATATAAAATTGTTCACGCCAATAGACTGAGGACGTCCCGTTTACCCATCCCTGTCAACCAAAACCCAATGTTACATACAGCTGCTGAAATTAAACGAGCTTGCACACGTCAACGTAACAAAATGCAGAATTAAAATCCAAAGAACGATTACCCATTGCGGCGCATTTTCGCATAGCTCAGTTGTTCACAATGGAGTAACCAGCTTTATAGAACGAGTCTCCAGGAAAGACTGTGACTTAATGGTTGCTTACGGGATATACGCGCGTGGAGAACAAAGATTCCAAAACCGCAAAGTAAACCACACCAGTGACGTTCGCCGGTAGAGAAAACTCTGAAGGCAAATATAGCTGAGCTCACTGTTCAGACCACTACGGAACCTGGGATTATGTTACTGCAGCAGGAGAAATCAAAATCAGCATCTACAGATTCGTAACCTGGGTCAATGTAGAATAAGACCTACTGTTCCTACCATCAGGAGCCAAATGCGCGTTTAGCACCAACCGCTGCGCCGCCAGGACCATGATGGCAGCTAAGTATTCTGGGGCACCTTTCCCCAGTCGTCATGTAAACTTGAGCGATGCGACATCCTGTTCGAAGGTCAAGCAGACCGACTCTACAACCCTGAAGACATAGACAAACAGGTTAAATACAAACTATTAACATTACTAGTATAACAGTTTCACTATTAAAATTTTACCAATATAATTATTATCATTGATCCTTGCCACTACAAATGACACACATATTTTAATCATTGACATATGATACAACCGTAATTATTATTGTAATTTTTAATTGTTTTTACGATCATGTTTATCTACTAGCATTAGCATGCTGATACTACTAACTACGTTTAGTATTAAGTTTATACTACAATTTTATTGTTATAATTCTAACCAAATTATTTTAAGTAATGTTGTTCCTTCACGTCAAACTCATTATTACATTTACCATCACTCCAATTTCACTATTACAGATATCCTATCATTACCTTAATTATCATTGTGATGATTATCATACTATTATTACGTTACGTTTACAATTACTATTAATTAACTAACACTATTATTAGCACATAATATTAACATTACGGTTAACTGCGTTTAGCATTAAGTTGACGTTGAAACCATTATCATTACACTCATTACTTTTATTAACCTTTACCATGCCGCGCGTATCTAACGCCTGTATGTAGCGTGTAAATTGGCAAAACCTCTAAAATTTACGCATCAGCGATGTTTAAACATAAGATAGAAATTGTAACTCTGAAATATGTAAAGGAGGCGGAGAGTACTAGGAGAAAACCCTTTCCCTCTCCCTGGCGCAAAGGCAACCGCCCGGAAAAATTTTGGCGGGCGCACATCTCGCACTGGTCAACGCTGGTCTTCCCTTAGTGATTTTCCTGCGTCAACTAGTGCAAGAGAGATCGCGGGCTGATGGTATAAATTCGCCCTGCAGGCCTATACGAAGCCAGTTCATTCTCAAATCTTATCATGACGCGGCCATAGGTCCTACATAGCGTGACCAGTTCTCGTCTTAGCAGGCCTATCCGTCTGCTCAAGAGTGCTCCATCCAGCGCCTCACTCTCGTATCTCTTGGCAGTACGTATAAAATTAAAAGTAAAATAAAGTTAGAAAAATCCAATTCTCTCTTTTAATTTTGGATCGCGACTACCCTGTACTACACTCAGCACTTCTGCTGTCTGGTAGCATATGGTTAATGAGCATATTATTTAACGCTATCGAGCCTTGTACTCATTCACGAATCCTACCAAATATATTGGAGCAATTTGATTTCAGCCGAATGCTTAGGGTTCGACTTGAATACCCGTGACACCCCGAGCACCGATAGATTGGATGCTGACCGGTTGGCCCCGTGATCGAACTCGGCGGAATCGCTTCTCTATATCCTAGATAGGCGCAGTCACAAAATAAAACAGTAGCCCATCTGCTGCTGTGTTAGGGCTATCTACCGGCCTTGACGCTAGGTTTCGCAATATCCTACTCCTTTTCCTGCTGATCCTATCATCCTGGGCTATTAAGCGAAAGCTTAGGCCCGAAACCATAGAGATATCAGAATAGAGCACGCGAGGGGCAAAATCTCGAAAAAAAGCAAAATATGCGAAGCGAGACAGAAGGCTGCCAGTGAGTTACCCTGTGTCCTTGTCTAACGGGTGGTATGGATAGCTACACATTGCAATGTATCCATAAAGTGAGCGATACGCATGCGTGGATTAGACAAGGACACAGGGGGACTCACTGGCAGCCTTCTCTCTCTCTCTACTCTTATCTTTGCCACTTACAGCCTACAAGGCCCCTGGCGTACTCTATTCTAATATCTCTTTGCCCGAAACATAACGTTTACGCCCGACGTAACAATGTATTAGTATCATGTCATATAAATACATATAAAGAATTTAAATTTTCTACATAGTTTAAGAGTAATATGAAAAAAAAAAGTTTAGCGCACCAAGAACTTTGTTCGAGCCGCTTTTATACGTCTGGTAATCATATACCACGTACTACACGTCTATTGGGACGAGCCTTTCATTAACTGATTAGTTAGCAGTTTTAAACGCTCGCTTGTTACTTTTTTAAGCCGCACGGCATGGACAGTGGCAAGTGAGAAGCGAAAGAAAAAAGTTGATTTAAGTAGTCTTTCACAAACAAGCTTTGCGAAAACTACGACCGACAAAATTGTGCCTATCGTTTTCAGCTTAAGTTCATAGTTTTTACTTATATCCGCAGATTAGGATATAAATCTCTATTTTGTGCTTGTATAAAATCCAAGTGTATTTATTGTGCCAGTCATCCTTTCCTCTTCACGCCACTAGGACTTCAAGATTGACACCAGCGTGCTCTACTACGGGAGCTTGTTGGGATCCTAGTTACTTCACTTCTTTTGCTATTATTGGGTTTTATTTTGGACGCGCTAAATGGAACCAACAAATTTAGCCCTTCTTGCCGGATTCAGCCTTGAGTTCAGATCCATCAAGAGGCAAAGACTTGTTATAAAGAGACTCCAACGTAACGTCATCCAGGCTCAGCAACAGCTAGGTGGAAAAAAGGTAGCAGCAACAGATTTCTAAACAAAATCGTGAATTTAGTAGAAACAAGACATCGGACCTGGACTTGAGCAGAGCACTCGAGGCAAGGGACATACTGTCATCATTTCTCGCCCTTGTTATCATATCTATTTGTCGCGAAAATATCAGTTTGATAAAGCCACGCTGTTCGACGCTGATCCGTGTATCTCTCTCATTCTCATTCTTCGTAAGGCACACTTTTGCTGTGCATTTTCCTTGAGACACAGCACACCGCGGAAATACTACACCAATGTTATAGCGACTTAAATGTGGGCCCGCTTGCGCATTCGATAACTAAACCAACTCCGCCAGCAGCTTGACACTGCTCGAGAGACCGCTCGGTACAAGAACAGTGCTAACTCTACATCAAAGAACTATCATCTTTTCGTGCTGGGGCGTACGAACTTACTGCTCACATAAACGTATATACCACATACTTACAACGGAAGCTCTAGTAAAAGAAAGGTATACGTTCGTGTAATAGTGCGCTCAGGACGCGCTCTTGTTTACTGGCACACCTATATCTTGACTCGCGCAACTTCAAGCTAAGGTTGCATTCAATAATTAGTTTACTATATACCGAAATACGATGGCACTTACAGAGCATCCTGTTTTAACTACTGAATAGGAGAGTTTGTTGGAAACTTAAGCAAAATATCCTTGGTGGATTACGAAATTCATATACAATACAAAGGTGTCAAAGCCTGCAGAATCAACCATGTCGTTTGACTACCGACAACATCTCAAGTTACTTGAATCGTATTGGAGTACTTTTCATTTTACTCACATGCAGCTGGTGGTCCATGAAGAAGAGCTTGCAGTATACAATTACTGTAATCAAAATAAATACGAAGTAGTATCTTAAGCTTTCCTTTATAATAGTGCATTCTTAGCTAATGCAGCCAGTTAATGGGAGCAACCACGCTCTCCTGCTATTGATCCTAACATAGGTATGGGTAAGTCAAATGTCGAGCCGGCCGCGGCCTATCGAACTTCTCTGGAATACCTAAGGCTTCCTCGTTTTTCTGGCGATAAGCAAGAGTGGTAGAGCTTTTTAGAGCGCTTACAAGCTCTTGTAATGAAAGATCAAACTCTTCAAACTCTTCAAACTCTTCAATTGTCTGGATGGGGAACCTGCGAAATCATTAGAAGGAATTTGCCGTGAGAAAGCTAATCTCAATACAGCCTAGGAAATCCTCACCACTCGTTGCGGTGATAGTTTGCTACGTTTTAAGGTGGTTCTTACATGACTCCCGAGTCAGATGTGCCACTATCAAATGAATTTTTATTAAAACTGCTTAAATTCGAACAATTATTAGTTGCTATTGTTCATTGATTAAATTACAGTACTCACTCAAAATTGAAGATCATATTGTTCACTAGAAAAGTTTTTTGTGATGGTTTTGTAAAGTTGCGTTTAACCTCAAAATATCAGCAGTCGATGCTTTTAATATAGGCAATGACAATGTGTGCTGCGTTTCGATCGATATCGTTGGATTCAGTCCGTGTACCTATGCATTTCAAGATGTCAGTTGGTTCAGAAGTGCACAAGCTTTTTTGCGTTAGTTTTTTATTTCGTTTTATTCAGTGAAAGTAAATTAATTTTTGTAAAGAACGTCAAAAATATACTGCCCTCATATGAGCTCATATGATACTCGCAAATTTCATCAAGCTATTCTCGCGTTTTTATTTGTGAACACTCTTTTAAATTTTTAGGATGAGTAAAGGGCAACTCAATAAACAATTCCTTAAAGTTTTGTTCAATCCTGTTTACAATCATTTCATGAAAAAACCACCTTAATGCTCATGTGAGTTAGTTGATCCACCTTCCTGCAGCATCAAAGATATTCGTGACTTAAATACATACTCTACCATCTACAACGGACGCAAGCATTATTGCTTTTAAAGCAATGCAGATTTCTCATAAAAACTGGTATCCTCTACTAGTCTATATGATAACTAGAAAGCTTGCCCCAGTCACTCAAATCGATTGGGCCAAGGAGATCGAAAGTAAGAAAATTGTGTTTGAATCTTTCAAGGTTTTATATAATTTTTTTAATACGAGAGTACATACCCTAAATCTTGCTGATGCAGAAAGGAGTCTGTCTCCTTCAGATTTATTTAAAAACAATAAATGAATCTCTAAAAACGATTTTATGTGCAATAGTAGGACTTCCACTTCTGCCTACGTGACCTTGCAGGACAGGGACTACAAAAGGAACCGAAGGTGTCCTCTCTGCCAGGACATGCGCTATCTTGGTTACTGTCTGAATTCATTCAATAAGTCAGTTTCTGTCCAGGGTACTGCGTTAACTTTACCAAATTTTGATTTAACTGCTTGGAAACCAGACACACTGCGGCAAACTGCCAATCTAAAATCCGCTGCCAAGAGTGTCAAGGACGACATCATACCAAACTACATCAAGGTGGCAAGCAAAAATTAGGAGCCAAGGGACACTTACTGGCCCCACCTGCTGACAAGCCGAAAGTCCGATACGATAACTCCAACACTTGTTGCTCTTTTTGAATAATTTAACATCGTTTGCTATCTCAGAAAGCCAGGTTAAGTTACTAGCAACAGCCTTAGTAATTATTAAGTGGGAGAAAGGAGTGCAATATCATGCACGAGCTCTCTTGGAATCCTGCTCAGAGAAGTCTTATATCTCCCCTCACATTGCTCAAGTTTTAAACTTGAAGTTACCACCTACATAGGTAGCAGTAAATGGGCTTAGAGGCGTGACTTGCATCGCCAAGAAACATGCAACGCTTCGCATCTAGTCTAAGTCTAAAACAGATTTTGTCTTTCAGTTGAATGCTCGTACCTTCGACGGCCTAACAGCTCAACTGTCTAGTGCACCCACTAATCTTGAGCGTCGGGACCATCTGCGAAATCTACAGCTCGCTGATCCGTTTTGTGGCATGCATGGTGAGATCGCCTATCTGCTTGAAGTCGAGGTCTTCACGGGTGGTTTCTTTCCCAGCTACATCAAGGGACCTGACGGCACGCGGCCTTCTCGATGGCTTTCAGATACGATTTTGCTAGAAGGAACTCTTACACGTGCTTGCATTAAATGTAATAAAAGAAAAAAATGAGTAGACTTCTAAAATTCATGCCTAACTTGACATCCAGAATACAATTCTAACGTCTGTATCTTCTCTCGTAAAAATATATCCTCCAAATTACTTGTTTTTTTTTTTTTTTTAATCTTTTTTAAACTTTCGAAAATACAGGTAAATAAGAGACCGCAGAGCAAAGCTTGAACATGAAGAGGTATGTAATGTGTTCTTACTTTGAATAGTATATCCATGTAAAAAGTAATTCTTACATAATTCTATGTTAATATATAGAGTTGATTGATGTTAAACTGTGTTATATAAATTATGTATTAGATGCTATTCCAAATATTATAAGTAATAATTTAAGGGGGAATAATCGTAAGTGGTTATAATACAAGAAAGAAGAATATAACAGGACAGAAAGATACGTACAGGAAATAAATAAATAAATAAATATTTTCCGTTCGCCAGTATTGAGTAACAATTTGAAAACATTATTGTCTTATAAACGCATATTTATTATTAATTCTAAATTTTTCAAATATGACTAAGAAAAAGCGCCTAATTGTTTCTGTAATAATGATTCTATAAATTTTTTACGCATATACATATTTATGAATCTAAAGCTTTAATACTGATAAGGGTTGCATAACTATTGGATAAGTAATAATTATTTGCTCAATTTCTAAACTTATTCCGTGTGTTGACTAAATTTGTTTGATTTCTAAGAGAATATTTTTGAGTTTATTTCGATCGATTCCATGTGTATGCATGTATGTATTCTAAAATAAACTTTTGCATTGGCTATTCAGACATAGGAATACAAATATTAGAATATGGGAGTTGGCACGGGGAACATGCAGGGGTCGAAGATCCACTAGTATATGACTGATTCCGCGCTAACTTGCCCAGATCGTGTACTGCGTTGGTACTCGAATTCCAAAACGAAATTGAATGTTACGAGGCACCATATCGACGTAAAATTTTGTTTTCTAACTGATGGAAAAGTCAAAATAGGCATTAGAATCAGTTTTCACCGAAATATTGGGGGACAAAGGGTCGAAACGTTTTTTTGTCCCCCGTCACAAACTCGATTTTTCAACTTTCGACCCATGGTGTACCTACGTATACGTCACAGGCCCCAACTAAAGATGTGCGTCGAAAACTTTGATGCTTATTCTACGAGTTTTCATCGATATCAAAGCCACACTCAGTGATTAAGTTGTCCAACGAAGTGCATACGTTTTGTTACGAGTTTTCGTCTAGATTAATTGACCATTACTCCATTGGCTTAGAAAAAAGAGAGAAAAGATTTTTGATCCTATCAAACGGTGAATACTCGTACTGCACACCGGAAGTAAACAAACACGAGGGACAGAGTCTGTGTTCGCTCAACGCTCAGTCGGCGGCGGTGAGTGTTTGTAACCTCAACTTGTGCGATTACTAAAAGTTTCTGTCTTTTCTGTCCCTCTTCGTTCCGCAACGAATGTAGTCTTTACAGGTACGGGTTGTGCATTTTGTGTAAGCATTTGTTGGTACTCAAAGTAAAACGCGTAGGTAACAAATCAAAACTGTGTCTACGAGCTGCACGAGATATATAATGTCGAAATGTTCTCGCCATCCCCTGTCCTGTCCGTCCCCCTTCCATCCCCCAATTCTCAACTTGTCTCTTATTTCGCTTCTGTGCATCAGATCTCCACCAAACTTTTTTTCCTGCTCTGTTAGGCTAAATTATTAGACATGTGTCTCGGCGATTGATCAATTTGGCCTTTTTTCACGAAATACATCGGTAAACGGTGGTTCTACTTTCAACGCTAATAGCTAAGTAGTACACTATTTGAGGTGGTCTCAACTTTACTTAAATGAAAGCTTAAGTGAAACTGTATCGATTAAAAAAAAGTTTGTTAGATTCCGTGTGCCCGATTAAAAGTTAAAGCGGTTTAAAGACGAACAACGGATGTTTATTAAATATTGACGGGTCTCATTTTCAATGATTTTTGTGTCTCTTCTTGAAACAGCTGTAACTTTCGAACGGTAGCACCAAACTGAATGAACTTTTTGTAATCGATAGGGCTTGATCCAAGCTTCTATTTAAGCTATGTAAGAACACTTTTACCTCAAACACACCTTATTCAGACGTTCCGAAGGTGGACTTGTCTTCAAAAATTGACTAAAATTCACCATTGCAAAATATCGTTTATCTATTGAACGAAAATTTTTGTGGTGAAATCGCTTTGGGTATTTGTTGAGGATGGTACTTGCATTAAAAATACTGTAAAAAAAATGTTTTCAATCAACTTGAGTTTCAACAAATTTCGACGTTGATCCAGGCAAGTTAGGGCGGAATCAGCCATATATATACTAAGTAGGCTTCACCACCTGCGCGCTAAACCAAGGATATCACTCTTAAAATCTTTTATTGAATTTCTATAAAATTAAATGTATTTGTATCATTTGTAACTTAAGTAGAAAAATAGGTCATGAAAAAAAACGAATATTAAAAAGATTGAACGAAATAAATACAAATATGTTGTACTGTAGATACAACTTAGTAGAATTAGTGGAAATGCATTATCATCAGTTGTCTTACAAATTACCAGTTGATTGTACCAATAGCTTGTAAGGCTAAAAAAACCATCTAAGATTTTCTGAAAAAAGTCTTTTCTACAAAAGAAAGAATCAGGAATGAAAGTATCCTGTATACCTAGACGAAAGTAAAACCTCTAGCTACTAACGCTCCTCAGCGATGATTCGTCAGCCAGGGCGCCACGTCAGCTGCGAAAATCGTTAGGAAAAACTCGATTAAATAGAGTAACTTTGAACTTTACGGGCGTCAGCTTACGCACTGAACACGACGGATCGTGAGAGGTTAGAAGAGAATCGTGTGCCCTTTCTCGCAGCGCTGCAAGAACTAACTCCAGAGCTTAATCGGGCAAGCTCGGCCTAGCAAGGCCGATGGCTCTCGAAGCATGTACACACTTATACAACCGAGTCACATACATGTACATGTTGCCACCTTGGCTATATACTGCTTCTTTCTTTCCTACGCTGTGAGTCACACTTTGTCTAATGATATATACTGTATAGTTAGACATGTCCGCATGTAGCTAGATCACTAGCACGCCATACTGACGAGTCCCAGCTAGCGGTCGAGGACAAAACGAGTCCCATCCTTTTTCTCCTATCTCCAAAATTTTTTCTTCTTACACTTCGTGCTTCCTATTAACGGAGGTGCCAAGTATGAATTCAACAGAAACTTAAATTTGCTTGGTATGAAGTTAATGCGTATGCATGAGTGGGTGCAATTTAATTGCACACACATACACACACGCTTAAAAATGATACTGTTTGAAAAATCGAGTATAGAAGCCGCATTCTATATATTATATATTGAGTAATCAAACAAGTTGTAGTACGGGAGTGTTATTAAATTTGAATTAATATAAAGAGTATATATCTTTAATCTGCTAGAATGCACATAAGTTAAAGTTTTTGGTTATACTTAACCTTAAAATATCGCTTAATTATGTGTTTGATGAAAATTAGTAATTTTTTAAGAAAAATAATGGTTTTCTCACATTTTGGGGCACTTTGGGGGATTTTTCCGCCCCCCTCCTCCTCCAGGGCCGGATCCCAACTTTGGACCAGTTTTCCTGGAATAAACTATTTAAAAACTTTAAAATAAAAAAATAAAATCATGTAGATTCGAGTTTTTTGTCCAAAGCTATCTTATTTTGAGAAAATATTCTGCTATTCAGTCCTACTGTGCGCCCCCACCGCCTCTAGGAGAAATTCGCTTGTTTTTTTGTGATTTAAACTAAACAAAATCTGGATTAAACCCCCCTACACCCCCCAAAGCCCTCCACAAGATTTTTCTGCCCTCCACGCCTTCTCCCAATACCCCTCACACACTCGAAAATCCATTTTATAACAGCCTCTAAACTCACTATAATGTAAACGTCAAATATATATTATAATTTGATGTATCTTTATTTATTCTTCTTTATTTTTATTACATTGTCGTAAATTTTTCCGAAAACTAGAAAAGAAAATATAAAAATTAACGAACCATCAATTATTTTTTTTTTTCAATAATACATACTGAATTCTGAAATAATACATAATCAAAAATGATTTAATTGTATAAATTTTCAAAGAAACAATTTTTGATTGTAGTTCTTCTCTATATTAAAATATGATAATAATTCAAATTTCTTTTTCTTTTAAATGAACTTTATTTAGTCCTTTTTTTAAATTCCATTTGTATCTTATACGTATCATAGACTGTTATAAATTAAAATTTAAATCTATTTTTCCTAACTGCTAAAGATGCAAATAGATGAACTTTATGACCACTAATAATTCTTTGTTTTAAACAAAATCGATTACTTAATGTTTTTCCTGTTATTTTAATTTTGTATTTATCAGTAAGTAAAAACTTCAGGGTGCCTGACTTTTTTTTTGATCGAATTATTTCAAAGCTATGGAAATTCTCAGGTAATGCATGTATTTTATGAATCAAAACTTGACATGGTAAGACAATGATAATAACCATAGAAGTCTCGCTACTGAAAGTCAGTAGTCAAAAATAGAGATACAAAACTGTTTACTAAATGTAAGTATATTTAGGTATACAGTTTGATGTCTGTGTTGAAACCTCTGGTGTAAGTAGCCCTATCGAACTACTCGAACTACGAAACCCGAAAAACTGTTAAAAATGCAGATATGAAATAAAACATATCTGTTCATAAATTGTTATTTTTACAATCGATGAGTAAAATTTCGAGCTAGGTTATGGCGCAGTTCAAAGTAAATCAATGTAAAACGTGAACGAAATATCGAGATTATAGACTGCGGGATGAGGTACGCGGTAAGGGGGGTAGTGCTGCGCGCGGCCGGAGACGCCCATTTCCTCACCCTCCAGCTATGATACTCCCAACCATCCTTAACTTCATATCAACTATTTCCAGAGTTTTTTTTGGAATCATGTGATCCTCATCCCAAATAATTAGATCCGCTTCTCTCAATTTTTATTTTCCGTCTCAAATTCTATAAATGCGCTCTCGATACTATTCAAGTCCAAGGGTAAACGTAAAGTTCTATGACTGCTCATTCATATAAAAAATATTTTTTGATCATTATGTACCTGCATGTACATCGAATCAAACATTTCTTTACAGAAAGCAATTTCCTTAGTGTTATCAGTATGTTCTATGTTAATTTGTCGTGTCAAGGGTGGATTAAAAGATGTACATAATTTATCTTCAGATTAAAAAATTTGATTGGTACGTTGAAGAGCCGAATTTAAAAAAAAAATGAAATATTCTGTGAAAAACTTTTTATATTTATTCAAAATAACGTTACTATAAACATTTTCTGAAAGTAAAACTCAAGCAAAAAATTGTCTTGATTGATAAGGTAACATGGCAGCATTTGCTTGTACAAAAATATCATTAATTTAATTATCATATTCAATTAATACAATGGCTATAGCAGTATCTTTTAATGTTTCACTATTTATTCTGTTGTATGTCTTTATATCTTCAAATGAAGTAACTTCTTTGAGTTTAATTATTAATAATTTTAAATAAAAATATTCATAGTCTTTCGGAGAAACTATATTTATTCTTTTAATGACAATTTTTTCAATCAACTTTTTTCTTTTCTCTCAAATTTTAAATTTATTACCAAACATATAATTTTTGGGGATGTATACGAACTTAAATGATTCTGTAAAATAATTTGTTTAATTTAATTTAAACCAAGCTGTAATATATGTTTTCCGATTTTCGAAAGAAGTCTCAATTTTGCTTTCTTCAAAAATTTTTGTTTGATTGTTGGATAATCTTAATTTGTTTAATGATCTGAATATTCTATAACAAATTTGAGCCTTACAAGAATGACATTCTTATAAAAATGTTTTAAAGTCCATTTTAATTATGGTATTTGAAAATTAAACGAGAATAAAGAATAAAAAATAATCCCCCTATCGCCCTCCCACAACCCACAAATTACCCCTTTTGACACCTTTGAACCTAACAGAATATTTAGTCTTTTTCTCCGTTATTTTGACTCATAAAATTATTGGCCCAGGCCCACCACAGCCCACCAACGCCCCTCCACGCAATTTTTCTTATACTTACCCCTGCCCTCCTAACATACACCCCACAAAATTGATTTATTTTCTATCATCGTTTAAATAATAATCATATCAATTCCTTGGAAAAATTTAGTCAGTAGAATTCTATTTTATTGTAAATTAAGGCAATTGTCAAGTTTTTGAATGTTATTTATGATATATTCAATGTCTAATTCGTACTGCATATAAAATGTTTACTACATTTGTATTGAACACATTTATCTACTACAATTTATAACAAATTAAAGAATTCGTAAAAAAAATGATTAAATAGAAACATGATATTTTTAAAATGTTAAAATATATATATCATACTAGTTAATCTTTTCATCTATTTTTCTACACTGCCCGGGAGGCCAATAGATAGACTTTATACATACTAGTAATAGATAGTTTAATTTATTTGATGGTTGAATTTAATAAATAAACTTATCTTTAGTAAACCTCCCTTCATATGTTAAAGGACTAAAATTGTTATCTTCTGGTCTGTAGGAGAGTATGTTTGCGTAATATTGTAATACACTGAATTTTTCATTTTTAGTGGAGTAAATTTTTAACTTACCAGTACTCCATCCTTAATCTCCCGAAGAAAAAAAAGCAAAAAACCTAGGATTAATGAAATGAAAATGTTAATTCAAACAAGTCTATAAAGGATTATTTTCTAGTACTTTTTTGGGGTGAATACGGAGATTAAATTTTTTTGGCAATTCTAAGTTATCACAATATTATTTTTTACATATATCCGAAAATCCTCGCTCTTTGGTCCAAAATTTAGTTTGGCCTCAATGTAATCATAATATTCTACTTTCAATTATATCTTAATAAACGAGTTACCCACAATATAGACTACTTCTATAAAAATATATAAATCATTTTTTCTATGTCTCATTCATGAATATTTATTAAATAATTTTAAGAATTCACAGTTAAAATTGTATCATAATATGATGCAATGACAATTTCATGTTTGAATTAAAAGGAAGGATGGAGTGTAACTAATTTTTGTATTACAATAAGTATTCACTACGTTTTTTTTCTTATTTGAAATACTATTTTTCATAAATAATAACTATGTAGAATTTCAAATTATATATTTTCAATAAATATAATTTACAAAAACAAGTTTGCCATATTGTTTAAAGAAGAAAATCTACTTACCTATAACATAAAACGAGATAGTTACTTTTTTTTATATTTATGTGATGATCAGATTAACTTTCGTCTGGGTATGCAGGATAATTTCTTTACTGATTTTTCCTTTTGTAAGAAAATTTTTTTTCTTAGAATATCTTAGGTGTCTTTTTCCACCTTACAACCTGTTAGTATATTTAACATATAATTCATAAGACAATGACGATGATGTATTTCCATTAATCCTACAAAGTTGTTTCTAAAGTAAAACATATTTGTATTTATTTCATTCAATTATTTTGTTTTATTTTTTTTAATACATGTTATTTGATAGCAATTCAAATTAAGACTTTCAGATTAGTATCCTTTGTTTAGCGCCCAGAGCTCGCAGGGAGTCAAGCCTAACTAGTGTACATACACTAGTGGGGCTTTGACCCCTGCATGATACGCGTACTAACTCCGTTGTTCTAATATTTTTATTCTTATATCTGAATATCAAATTCAAAAACTGCTTCTAGAATACATACATGCGTGGTTACGCAAACAACCAAAATAAACTCATAAATATTCGCTCAGAAATAAAAAAAATATAGTCGATATATGGAATAAGTTAACAGATTAAGCAAATAATTATTACCTATTTAATAGTAATGAATCACTAATCGGTATTCAAGCTTTAGATGTATACATACGTATATGCATATATAATTTATACAATTATTATTACAGAAACGATTAGGCGCTTTTTCTTGGTGCTTGTTGAAAATTATTGAATTGATAATGAATATGCGTTTATAAGACGATAAAATTTCACAATTCTTACTTAATACTGCAGAGGAAAAACATTTATTTATTAATTTATTTATTTATTTCCCGTACATATTTTTTATCCCTTCACATTTTTCTTTCTTGTATCATAACTACTTCAAATTTTTTCCCTTGAATTACACAGCACCACAAAAAAAAGAAAAAAAACCAGACCACTCGTACCCTATGTTTCTTTGGTCGCTGAAAACCAATCCGAGCTCAGAAATGTTCCATCAGCTTATATTTACTCCCTAACCCCAAATAATGGTCCATATACATAAGCAAAAAATAACAAGTTGCTGAAAAGATGAATGGTTCTATTTAAACACATATTTAATCGCAAATGACACGTCAGCTATTTTGAAGACTCAATTCTAAGAGGTCGTTCGGTCAGACCCCTAATATAACCACAAAATTCCCTACAACTCCATAATGCAAACCTCTAAAATCAATAGATTTTTGAACGAAAATCAATAGACTTTCTACGACTCTATACATTAGCTCTTTAACTCCCCGGACTCTTAAGCCAAACACACGACCTCTAGGATACTTAACATAACCCTAAACATCCCTACGACCCCATAACGCAAATCTCTAAAACCAATAGATTTACGAATTAAAGTCTATACACTCGTTACTATTTTAAATATGAGCTCTTCAACTTCCTGGACTCTTGAGCCAACCCCATGACCTCTAGGACCCCTAACATAACCTCAAAATATCCCGTTATCCGATGGAGAATACCTTTGAACTAATCGATTCACGAACCAAAGTTTATAAACTTGGTACTGCTTTGGACATGAGCTCTCACACTTCACAGACTCTTGAGCCAATTCCATGACCTCTAGGACACCAAACACAACCCCAAAAATCCCTGCGATCTTGTCAAGCTAACCTCTGAACAAATAAATTCTCGAATTGAAATTTATAAACTCGCTACTGCTTTATACGTAAGCTCTTTAACTCCCCTGATTCTGGATCCGACCCTTTGACCTTTGGAATACCTAAAAGAAACCAGTTTCTTACCTCATGCATTAAGCCTAATTGTGGATTGCAGTAACATCCCTGCTTGTTACTGCAATCCATAAGTAGGCTTAACGCATGAGGTAAGAAACAGGTTTCTTTTAGGTATTCTAAAGGTCAAAGGGTTAGCTCAAGAATCAGGGGAGTTAAAGAGCTCATGTATAAAGTAGTAGCGAGTTTATAAATTTCGATTCGAAAAGTTATTTGTTTCAGAGGTTTGCTTGACGGGGTCGCAGGGATTTTTGGGGTTATGTTAGGTGTCCTAGAGGTCATGGAATTGGCTTAAGAGTCTAAGAAGTGTGAGAGCTCATGCCCAAAGCAGTAAAAATTTTATAAACTTTGGTTTTTGAATCAATTAGTTCAAAGATATTCTCCATCGGATAACGGAATTTTTTGAGGTTATGTTAGGTGTCCTAGAGGTCATGGGTTTGGCTAAAGAGTCCAGGGAGTTGAAGAGCCCATATTTAAAATAGTAACGAATGTATAGACTTTAATTCGTAAAACTATTGGTTTTAGAACTTGGCGTTATGGGGTCGTAGATATTTTTAGGAATATGTTAGGTATCCTAGAGGTCGTATGTTTGGCTCAAGAGTCCAGGGAATTGAAGAGCTTATGAACAGAGTCGTAGTGAGTCTATCGATTCTCGTTCGAACAGCTATTGATTTTAGAGGTTTGCATTATGGAGTTGTAGCGAATTTTGAGGTTTTGTTAGGTGTCTGACTGAATGACATCTTCGAATAGAGTCTTAAAAATAGCTGATGTGTCATTTGCGATTAAATATATGTTTAAATAGATCCATTCATCTTTTAAACAACTTGCTATTTTTTGCTTACATATATGGACCATTATTTAAGATTAGGGAGTAAATACGAGCTGATAGAACATTTCTGAGCTCGGATTCGTGTTTAGCGACCCAAAAAACATAGGGTACGAGTGGTCTGGTTTTTGCGCTTTTTTTTGATGCTGTGTTATTACTTATAGTATTTAGAATAGTATCTTACACATACATAACTTATACAACAAAGTATAGCATCAATTAATTTTCTATATGAACATAGAAACATGTAAGAATTCCTTTTTTATGTACTTAATATTTAAAGTTATGATGAATCACTTTTTTTTCCCTGTTCTAGCTTCGCTCTGCGGTTTGATTTACCTATATTTTTTATCATCATATACATTTACATAAATCATTTACCGGTTCCCTTGAAATGTTGGTAATAGCTTATTCCTACATGTCTCTTCATTATTTTTAAATCCTATATTTCTGACTGATCTTATTTTTTCATTTACTATATTTTTTTCTGCTTATTTACACATCCCTATGTGCTGTATACTCTTTTTTTTTGGAGCCTACAGTCCATCATTTTAAACCTTTATTCTTTCGTTCCTTTTATATTATTATATCTTAGGCTACACCATTGCTTTTTTTAATTTCCTGATAAGTCTTTGTTTTGCCAATATTTTTTCTTTTCAGTTTTTCTTTTACTCTTCTTTAAAAGATTGATTGTAACGTTACTGTAGCCTTTCTATTCATCGCGTGATTGGTGAAGGCTGATCAAGAGTGGGTAAATTTGAAAATGAGATTTTAAAAATGTCATAAATAATAAGATGAAATAATAAAAATCATGACTATGCATTCAAGGATAACTAATCATCTTATTTTACTGTTAAAATTCTTCCTAAACATATTGTTTTCACGTAATTGTGGCCTTTCGAGTTGTCGCGTGATTGGTCGAAGCTGATCAAGAGCGGATAAATTAAAAAATGAAATTTTATGATTTGCGTTAAAAATAATCTCATCCAATAAAAATGGTAATGCTGCATTAAAGGATAAGAAATATCGAATCTTCTCAAAAAGCATGGAAAATGTATGTTTTAATAAATTATAGGGATCGGCACGCAAAGCATGCAGATGGCGGAACTTCTTAGTTTCTTTCTAAATTTTACAGAAGTTAAAGTTGTCAATTACCCTCCTGTTTTCTGTATTTCCTGACTGGTCAAAGTCTTACTGCTTTTGAAATTCTCTATGAGTTTCTTGAGTTTATTTTTCTTGATTGCCCTTTTCAACGTTTGTCCATCCCCTACTTTTTTATATCCTACTTTATTTTATTTCCCACTTACTCTCGGCCATTTTAAAAATGTGTAAAATGCAAGGAGTTCTCCAACGATACATGAGAAAATGGCCCCTTAAAAGTAAAGTGTTAAACCACTGAGGCACTTTTTGGTGGCAAATCGAATACTATTGGTTGGTTTCAGTAAAAAGCATCTTAAGATCGTTACTTCAACACAGCTTTTTGAAACATGTTGAATTAGATCATAAAGTTAGAAAATTTTTTTTTTTCATTTTCTTGGAAAAAAAAACCATTGCGCTGGTTAAAGCCAAAAGTTATTTTACAGTTTCTTAACGGACAAATATATTTTCGTTGGGTATGCATCGTAAAAGTACCGCAAAGTTGACATCTCGAGCAAATTTAACATATTGCTGATGTACAAGTTGAGATTCAATGTTTTTTTTTCATAATTAGTTTTAAAACCTTATAACGCTGGTTAATAGTTGACGTAATTTGTGAGATTTTAAACAATATAAAAGAATCTTTAAGCAATTTTACTGAAAAGTACCGTAAAGTATTTATTTTAATAATTATTATCATGGTAAATGTATAAAACATAAAAAGTATATCTGCCTGAAATACAAATAAGGTTATTTTACGCTAAACTAAAAATTATTTATGTGATCTTATACATGTATATGCCTCGATGGTGAGTATTTCAATTAAGTCGAATTATTATAATTGGCTAGACCATCAAATTCTGGGTTCGAGCCCCAGCCGGAGCAAGACTTTTTTTCATTGTTCTGTCGATTTTAATTGACAATTTTTTAACGGAAATCGTTTTCGCAACAAAAACGCGCTGCATAGATCGATGAAATATCAAATAATAAGCGCAATTTGATGGTATAGTCAATTATAATAATTCGACTTAATTAAAAATTATTTAGTTTTATTTTTAATAAATCGATCTATAAAAAAATATTTAGTCTGCTATAGTACCCCGCACTTCCCGCAGTCGTAACTGCATTTCACCTTTTCTATGAAATTTTACGTGTAAGAGGGTAAAAACTTGGATTCATGATTTTTACATGTTTCCAAGGGATAAGAAGCATAATTTTTTGTTTATTCTTGTCTTCAAGTGTACAAAGTCAGGAAAGTAGTCTTATACTTGTCTTTTAACGAGAACTTTGTCGTTTACGTATTGTTGGTGATCTTCTAAATGCCAATATTTCCTGCCTTCATTTTCCACACATATCCTGGTGTGTTTGTATTTAAACTGAACATCATTTTTATAAATCTAGTTTTTATTTTTTCTACCTTTTATTCCGTTTTTATCTTCAAGTCTCTGCTCTGTGTGAGCAGCCTGCTTTTATTATTGAATCCACGCGAAACTATTTTATATCAAAGACCACACTTCTTGGCCTTCATACTTGCTTACAACTTTTAATACCTCCTCTTTTGATTGAAACTGATCCTTTCCTATCCTTCCTCTATTGCTTAAAATTAAGATTATCGTTTTTTTTTTTATATCCACTTTTAACTTATTTTTTGTACCATATTTATCGTAGTCTTTTAATATTTTTATTGTGTCTTCAGGATGCTCCGCACATAACACAATGTTATCGGCATATTTAATACAGTGGATTCTTAGTTTTTCTTCAGTCACACCCTCTGCATTGTAATTAATCCTTTCATTGTATATCCTCTATGAATAAACTAACGAGTGCCAAACCTAATATCAAGAATCCATAACAATTACAAGACAGGGGAGGAGGAAAAGGACTATAAAAACCTTAGGGGGAATGCGTTATTAAATGTAGAAAATAACTACTATCAATTATAATAACTAAAAGAGTAAAAAAAATAGCTAGATGATCTGTAGAATGTTAAAGGAGAGTCAGGCCGGCTTATGATGAAAACAAATTTGCGATTAACCATATTTTTGTTTGAAATAGTTCAATTAAAATTAAACTGAAACAAAACGCTAGTGAATTATACCCTGTCCCATTCCCATTTTCTCTTGAATACCTATTTTTTCATTACTAATCCTGAGTTTTTGCACAATTTTGACAGTTTTTTGTCTTCATTATTTAGCACTATATGCTTTCACTTCCTTAAGCTACAAACATTAGTGTTCGTTTCTATTTGCTCCTCTCCGATCCTAGCATTTACATTGTCAGCTATAATAATTAAATGTCTGCCTTCCACTCCTAGTTCAATTTGACTTTTCAATTATCCAAGCATCTAATTAAAAATTTTTTCTGTATAATACACTGTCATATTCTTATTCTCCTTCGGGGATCTCATCAGATATGTTATTCGTGTGCTCTTTTCGTAAGTAAGAGATTGTTTTTGTTTCTAATGGGCGTAAATACATCGCTTACTATACCGACCCTCAGCTCTTCTCTACTGTCACCTTCGTTAAAATGTACCGTATTGCATCCATATCTCTAATTGCTTCCACTCTGCTTTCTCGCTTTTTTTGTACCCTATGTAGATTTTGATTTATTTTACTGTTACAGGTGCTTCTTAACTCATTTTCCTTTTTTAGTTTTCTGTTTCCTATTTGATAACTTTTCTCTCTTTCTGTAGCTGTTTGATAATGGTACGCTGTTTCCGGATTTCCTTTTGGGAATTTTGCACTCCTACTATTACCTCCTTTCTTATATCGTCAGTTGTTTTAACTACAGCCGTCGTGCGTCTTCTCTTCTCGCACTGCTTCGTTTTTTTTCTCCCACTTTTTTCCCCAGCATACGTGTGTTAGTCTTCGTCCTCCCTGATTTTATTCATGATGCCACATTGTCTTTGGCTTCTTCTTGTATCTGCGTCATACAGCCAGCTAACGCGTTGTCGAGGCTGTCCCCTCTTGACTCCGCTGGTGCGTCTGATTTTCTCTCTGTTGAAGTGAGAACTTCTTTGGGCGTGCTTAGGTTGGGGACAAAAATGGCAGAAGCGTACGAACATAACTATACATACTGCAGCTCCAAAGTTAAGCGACATAAGTTAATGGATGACCGCTCGAGTCTCACCGTTCGCCTTGAGATTCCGCCACATATATATAGTAAATGTATAGTGTAATATGTCTACCGAGTGTTTAGTGTGTGTGTACGTATGTATATACGCGTGTCAGTGTGGGAATGCATGTAATTGTGCGTGCATGTGTGTGTATAAAATATACACATAAAAAGACTAGTTACTATTTTTCTTTAAATAGAGTAACAATAACCAAAAAATTTTGGCATGCTCGGCAGGTCGATGCAGATGCCGAATATTTATTCAACGCGTTGTTGTTATGACTTAATCTCCAACTATTTGAAAATACGCTAGATCTTGAAAAGAAAGAAAGATATGCTTAAAATAACAATTCTTATGTGTTTTTATAGGGAAAACAAATCATCGCAGAAAACAAATTAAGAGGTATTGGTTGATGTAAAAGCATAACCTTGATTTTCTGGGTTTTCAATTTATCTATATCAGAATAAAATGAAAAACTTATGGAAAAAATTAGAGCATGTTTAGTAAATCATGACAAGTATGCATAAACAATTATTCATGGATTTGTGCACGCTGATCTTCAGAATATTTTAAAATATGCAATATCTTGAACAGGAAGTCAGGTTAACCAGAAATAACAAATTTTACAGGTTTTCTAATCGGTAAATAAGCATTGCGGCAGACAAATAGAGATGTTTTAATCGATGTTACGACATAACATCAACTTTCCAACTTTCGAGTATATCTTGGTAAAAAAGTAGTAAAAAATTTCAAAAAATATTACAGTGCGTTAATGATATGAATACAAATGCGTACAAATCATTCCAAAATAATTTTATGACGGTAAAACCTTTAGAAATCAGAAAAGAACGCTCTATCTTGACAAATAAGCAAGGTAGGTCAAATAACAATTTTTACAATTTACTGCAGACATGCATACATTATATAAAAATGATTTTTCTGCAACTAATGCCTCTGCTAGTGATCTTATCATGCCGTAAGCTTCTTTTTTATGACTAAATTATCAGATGTTTATCAAAAAAGTAAAAAATTAAATGATCAAAAGTAATAATTTTTAGTGATACTTTGTGGTTATTATCATCTATATTTCATGTAGTAGCGTTACTTATAATTCATTATACTTCTAAACATACGATTGTGTATTATGCTGTTGAACAATATATTTTTTTGTTACTTTTACCGAATTTAACGTAAACTTAATGACTGTCATGTATTTCATGCAATTTTTATATAATGCACAGCTTACTTTTATTTCTGTAGCTCACTTCTGTATATACCAGCGTACACTATTTTCTGCTTTTTACTTCCCTGCTGAGTATTTACGTGACGCTATTTCCGCAAGTCACTTGGACCCGATCGTTTGGACCGGCATTTTGCTGTCGAAGTACTGTATTGTGCTATTAAACAACATATTGTTTCCTTACTTTTACCTGATTTAACATAAACTTATTGACCGTCATATATTTCATGAATTTTTTATTTAATGCACAGCATACTTTTATTTCTGCAAATAACTTCTGTATATATCAACGTACGCTATTTTTTGTGCTTCAATTCTCTGCTGCGTTTTTACGTTATGCGATTTCTGCAAGTCACTTGAACCAGATTGTTTGGACCGATATTTTACTGTCAAAGTAGTGTAAGTCTTCTAGTATCATAAGTAATATACGTCTTATATGCCTCGATATGTATAGCACATGCAGCTAAATACAATATATCTCATAAATTTAAACGTAAGTATTTCACTCTAATTGTTCGATAAAGAAATTCGGCTCTCGCGATTTATTCTCAACCTTTGGATTTCCTTGGAATAAAATCAAAAATTAGAGGTCAACAAATATTTCCAAAAAACAGTTGTGAGCTGTCTGTTGCGTTATTTGTTATTTCGATTATTTATGGTGATGAAAGGTTTGTGAGGTATGGTATATTATGAAGCTAGGCCGAGAGTCTCAAGATCTTCCTTCGTTTGTAAGTACATACATTATTTCACATGCTGCTGCCGCGAAAAAACGGTTGCAGGACAGTCAGTTACAGTTTTTTGAACGAGCGCCTATGTGATATAGCTTGAGAGATCAATTCTTAAACTTTGATTGCCTTTGAGTAACGTTATCAACATATAATAATTGCAGTGAAAAAAATTTAGCAGTATCTCTAATGATATAATTAAAACAGATGTGCGTAGGTAATTAGTCACATATATTGGAAATTTTCTGACTTTTATGATAATAATGACATCCTGCAAAAAGGGCAAATGTCGAAAAATAGTGCAACAATAAAACATCATTATGATATTATTTCACTAGCATACGCTGCCATGCACTAGTTTTTGTACCCTATTTCTCTACTGCATATTTGTGTGATGCTACGTTTGCGACTTAATTGATACTTTGTCTTTAAATAGAAAAAAAAAAAAAAATTTGTACCATTTTTTGATCATAGTTGTATCGACGGATAAAAATATTTTTGGATAAAAATCTATATACCTGTATAATATTGTGCATATATTATGTATGAAAAATTTCCTACGATGGGTTTGGCAAAAAAAATTTTCAGTGGATTTGAATACACTATGCATGTAAAATTGGAGTTTGGTGGAATAAAGTCTCAACAGAACAACATAATTCTTAAAATTTTATGATTGCAAAAGTGTAGGCATTGGAAAACATCTTACAAATATATATTCCAATTTTTATGTTTCGTTATCAATAGTATCAGATATATTATGCATGTTATAATTGAATTCATTGTGTTGAATATAATTGAATTCATTGAATTGAATATAACTGAATACATTCAGTATTTAATTTTGCATTGTTTTAGGAAATGTTTCCACACCACCTTGAGGTAAATTCCATGGCGCGTTTTTTTCAAGTGGTATCCCGAAGAAACCTACTCCACTGCACAGTGTGCCTATTGTAAGAATTGATTTGTAACTTATGACCAGAACTCGCCAACACATATAAAAAACCACATTTCATGCAAACATATAAGTGCTGGAAAGAGATTTGCAGCTAATATAATCAATATTGTATACATATCTTTGTGATTTGCTTCAATACAACGTATCAATAGATGATTATTATCATCCATAGAAGATGACCGATAAACTTTGCTAGTTGACTCAACATTAAAAAAAACGGACCTTGACGACAATTTTGTGAACATAGCCCGACTGTAAACAGCCTTTTTAAAAAAATGCCTGTATACAGCCCAAGAAAAAATAGTTTTGTTTATTTCGCTATTAATTATTATTCATAAAAAGTCTAAAAAATAAAAAATAATAATGAAGAATAATAACAATTTATAGAGTCCAGATTTGAAACTACAAAACAATTCTTATAATCCAAAATTTATTTGTTTCAGCTGGGATGTGATTTATGTCATGAAATACTAAAGTAATCTGGTATGAACATTTTTTTAATGAATTTCAGGTCATAAAATTGTAACTTTTCATAGACATGCGAACACACAAAAATCTAATAATAAAATTAATAGCAAATAAAAAATATAATTAGCTACAAGTTTACATTATTAAAGGTGTACGAAGATTACTTCTGCTTGGGTAGCCAAGTCTTTATCAAAATTCTACAGCGACAAAAAAATATCACAATTTATTGATTGCATAACTAACGATTTCACTGTATCGTCGTCTTACAATAAGCCCTGTCCTTTACATCAGAAATCGCGTTTAATATCTTACATTCTATAAAATTTTTCAAATAATATTTAATTTTCATTGTATATAATAATTTGCTTATTATCACATAAAATACTAAGTTGTTTTTTGCGTTCTATGACCCTCATTTCTTTTTTTCTAAAAATAAAAATTGTACTTGATTATAAAATTCATTACTAATGTAAAAATCCACTTTTTTATCATCATAACATAGTAAGCTATCTCATCTTTTATATTATCATATTTTATAAGCCAAATATACAACCTCCATGAACGTTTTAACTTTGACATACGAATATTAATATAAAAAATATCAAAATGTGACTCTGTATCCTAAAAAATAAAGAGACTAATTTTAAGATCAATGAAATGAATTAAAAAATAAGTTTATTATTAAAGTATTATATGAATATTTCATTTGAGAGTCCCATACTTATTCATTTACATCAACGCCTTGACAGAAAAAGATATTACTACATGATTACTTTAACGGAGTACTATTTATATAATTTATATTTTACGTCATTAAAATATATTAGCTAAGGATTAAATTTCTAAACAGAATTTGTCTTGATTATAAATTGAATAACCTAGGTGTAATGAGCACGTCAAATTTTTTTTTTTTCCTGTTACATGGAGGTCATCCATATATTATACGGCCTAATATTTTCGACAATTATATCTCCGCCTTTCCTCAATTTTCCTTTACCCCCCCTCCCTACATAGACTTTTCTATTATGGGGAATGAAGTTTTCATACAACATAAAATTAATGAGTTTAGTTGTTCACCTAATTTTCCAATAATAGAACTTTCATTGCAATATCACATTACATATATTTATTACAAGTGAATATTAAACAAGTTTTCTAGCGTATTTGATTTTATTTAACGTAGTATTATAATCATTCTCGCGAGATATTCAAAGGTGCAAATTAAAATGTGATGAGAGCCCCTATTAGTTTAGGTTAAAAATGTAATCATGCTTCACTTGTATTGCATTCTTCCACTCTTGTGAAATAACATAAAGATACGCTACTTACAACCAAAAACCTTCCTTCCCCCTCCCTACATTGGCCCCGTAGTTTATGGATGACCCCTTCTTTGCTGTACACCAAATTTCTGCACACCTTTTTTACGTTATAATATAGTTATTTCAGATGTAAAATAATTTAGTTTTGCCAAGATATACTAAACTTATTAAAATATATAAATGTATTTTAAGACGTTTGATTTTTCCAAATCTTAGCAATACCTTTTGCTATTAAAGCGTCGACATTTATAATATATAATGTTGTAGTATAATAGAATATCCTTAAGCTTCTAATTACCAAAGGCCCTTTTTTACCTATAAATAAATACATAGTATAATATAGGATGAAAATTTAAAGAATCATTTACGCAATATACAATTAGCTTACATGTATTTATTATGAGTATTTCCACTTTCAAATTACTTAAAATTGTAGTTACTTTCTTAATCATCAGTATTATCATCGCTTACTTCTTCTTCATTATCAAAATTTAGTGTCTTTTCTTGATCTTTGTTATGAAATAGTCGGCATTCCTTAATAAAATCATCATCAATGTCATACTTTTCGTTTTCCAAAGTAACAGTCTCGTCATCAATATCGTTATCGATCGGTGCTGCTGCATATATATGTTGATTAATTAAATCATACATTTCGAGAGTAAGTTCGACATTGATCACTCCTCCAGTATTCTTACTATGTTGTGGTGCTAAAAGAATACTTTTCACTGTATTTAATTTCAAGGATGCTATAGGCATTTATTTTTGTTTCTGTTGTATGCTACACTCTCGTTCGGTAGAGGCATTCGAATTAGGTATGGAAAATGGTGCAAAAGCGATTGAGAATAAGTTTGTGAATAGAAGATCATTATTTTCATTGACGAAATTTTTAAGATTTGTCCAGAATATATTAGGTTCATCTATATCATCCAAAACATCATCAGATAAGGTTTTCTTCAGTCAAAGTAAGTCCGACCATTCATCGTCAAGGTTTTTAAAACTTACACCAACTGGTATACGTTTTGGAAATATTCTTACAGTCATGAAAAGTCGAAAAGTGATCATGGTACTCGTTAGTTAAAGCGTTTTTGGGGTCAAATATTCTGAAAAATGCTATGACAGTGTCAGATAAATTAAATCTTGTTTTAATCTGTTTACTGGCTTCAATCAAATATTTTCTAAAGTAACACTGAATCTGTAGATAACCTTATCAATACGCTCATCAATCAATTCATCGACTTCTTTACCTAATCTTATATCGTTTAGATCTATGATTTGATCTTGATCCTGTGGGTTTATACGATTTATGTCATATCCAACGCTATTCACATACTCGGATTTCATATAAATTTTTACGAAAAACAAAAAAAGGTCAACCACTATAATACTGTTTTCAGAAAAACGATTCTTCTTTTTGATGTATTACATTGAATAAAACAAATTTGGATAAACATTTTTCAAGAAACTTATGATAAGCTACTGTCACGGGATCCATGTAATAAAAGAACAATTTTGTTGCAGTTTTTTCACTGTCTAATCTCGGAATATTTTTGTTTTGTGTTTCTTTTTTTAATTCTGATTCAAACAATTTAGCTAAAACAGACTATCTCTAAAGATTTCTCTTAATGCAAGCATGTATATTCAGCTAACGGGTATCTACGGGTCGCAACACTGTCAGCACTTCCAATCTACATCTTTGTTGTAGTTCTTCATACCGTTTTGTTCGTTTAGGACTGTTTCGGATGTAATTATAAGGGCTGCGTACTAGCTCCTCACATTCCGAAGGAAGTTTTTTCGCTGCATATTGAGCAGCAAGATGTTCTAAGTGGCATTTACATTCAACAATGAGTATATCCGGTATGATTTCTTTCAGTCTACTTGCAATAGAATTATGCTTTCCCATTATAACATTAAACGTATCTGAGCAAAAAGATATAATGTTATTCATAGGAATATTATTGTCATCAAATGATTTTTTTAGCGTTATAAATATGCTATCAGAGTCTGACGTACCTTTCTTAAATATTAGTACCGAATCCCACAACATGCAAACAATCTTTTGTTTCTCTTTATCGAAAAATCGCACAACAATATTCATTGAATTCCCCGATGTAATATCAGTCATCACATCGATGAGAACAGAGAAAAATTTAGATCTGAGTATGTTTACAAGTCGTAACCTTTCAACGGGTGCTAACACATGCATACATAATTTTTGGGCTGTTTTCGATTATAATTTAATGTTGTTTATATTACCGTCATCTGGTACCAATTCTTGTAAAAAAGGAGTATAGTCTATGACAAACGAGATAGGCTAACTTTTTGCAGTTGTAAGAGCTTGTATTTTTAATTCAAGTCTGGCTACATGTACGTCAAAATTTGGAGGAATAGGTGAAAATTTTACATCATGATTACCTGCTCGACGCTTCATGTTTCGATAATGTTTCCAGGTAAATTGATGTTGATCAAGAGATGATTTTGAAGCAACAATGATTGTGTCACATGTTGTACACAATGCCTTTTGTTTATCTCCTGTAAAAGGTTGAACCCAATCAAAAACATTCTCCCACGCTGGGTTGTACCTATAAATATTTCTACACTCTTCGCTAATATATTCATCGTAACATTTATCATCAAGTTGGTTGTTCTCATGTAACTCTTCTTTGCATGCGTCATTCCTTACTCGTGCAAATCTTGGTCTTCCAATTGGTGGCTCATACTCGCAATCAATTTCGCCATTCTCACAATCAATGTTATTCTCAACATCTAGAATCTTATTTGCAATATTGTCTAATCTTGGTCTATTAATTACAGCATTTTGTACTCTCGGTCCTTTCTCTTCTTGCAGTCTTCGTTTTTCTTCTCCTCCCTTTCTCTTCCTGCACTCTTATTAACTGATCTTCTTGCAATCGCTGACTTTCTTCTTCTTCTTGCAATCGTCGTCTTTCTTCCGGTAACTTTTGAGTTTCCACTTCTGCCAGTCTGTCTTCTTGTTCTACAAGTCTTTGCCTTCCTTCTATTTGCTATCCTTGCCTCTCTTCATCTTCTGTCAAATCAAGCCTAACCTCCTCATCTCGCAATCTCGGTCTTTTATTCTCTTCCTACAGTCTTTGTCTTCGATGCTCTTACAAGTGTGTTATTGTATTGAAATGTTTCAAAATAACTGATAATCGGGCCACTGTTGGTGTGTAACATACTTCACATAAACATCTGAGACGAATATCAGTTGGAGCAATTGTATTCCTAAAAATGGAAATATTTTTCCAATCATCTATATATATATACGTATGGCACTAGAATAAATGTAATGTGCAGTTATAGTGTATATTTATAAGATATAAATTTTATTAAATAAGTTTGTTTTTGACAGTATTAGAGTAAATTTTAAATCAATAGAAACATTTGCATTTTATGCGGTAGACGCAGTATTTACACAAACGTACGATTCATGTTAAGATATTTAATATTTTTGCATTTTAAAATTGACCTCCATAGATTTCACGAACTTCACTTGCAAAATAGCATTTTAGGACTAGCGTTACTATGCAGATTTTTCCGCAAACTACAGGAGAAACCAAAATAATATGATAGAATTTTATTACAATTCTTAAATGGATGTATTTGATTTAAATTTTGACGTATATTTTGTTTAATTGTTTTGTTGTAACTTCTATAGGTGCAAAATATTACGTTGTTGCCTAATAAAACTCCTTAAAAAGCAATAAGTTAAACAAAGCATTGGAACATAAAATGTGTAACCTTTTCCATTTTAGCACTTATGATTGCACTTATAATGGATCCTTTATAATAAGTGATTATCACATGATTCGTTCATCTCTAGTATACGAATGACATATAGCACTTTTCATTTGGCTACGGGAAAATTATGCTGTATATGTATGTAAAAAACTTACAATTATTGTTGAAAACTGCTTGATACAGTATGAGCATCCATGATTCTACATGCTAATCGTTATCAAAATACTAATAGAATGTCAATGAATGCTTCAATTACAAATCTTGTGCGGTGAAACTTGGGTGAATCTCTGCTGGGTCGTAGATGGACGGGAGGGTTAACATCACTTTGGTGATGGGCCAACAGTGATTATAATGATAATGTGACGAGGCATATTCCGGCCCATGTGCATATATACTGCCCCGAGCCGTCCCGATTACCTCGCACTAAAAACACAACATTTACTTACTTGAAAACTTG